>JALHCC010000178.1:0-13717 GCA_024340765.1 Tolypocladium cylindrosporum | reverse complement strand
CAGTCACGGACCGGGTCGAATACAGGCCGGCAGGTGTTATCAGCTGGCTGCTCGCGCTGACAGTGATCAAGCCGTATAAAAAGAGCCTCGTCAAATTGATTGACAGGGGGAAGGTCTTCTTGCTCTTCCATTGGGAATTGCGCGAATCGATCGTATGTGGATTTAGCTGTGGAGGCTTTGTTGACACTACGCGTTACGGGACGTGTACCTCCAAGTACGTGGGGCAGAGTGGGTCCCGTGACCTGCTTGCTCCTTTACGACTGCCAAAGGGATGGTGCAGGGGAGGAAGCACATGCGGAGAAAGATCTGAGAGTCGCGCAATTGCCCCCGAGGCCACTCAAGGCTGGCAGCCCGGCTCCCTGCTCCAGGAGCGCTGTTGTCTGCCTGGTGATGGGCTCAAGCAGGTACGCGCAGGTTGCTTAGTCTGTATCTTTCTGCCCTGTCCTGTGTGAAACGAAGTGCGACGCTGGCGGGATGCCTTGGAGCCTGCCGGCGAAGCCCGTCGAGGAGGCTTCATCACCCATTATCGCGCGTGATGTGGTAGGGTATGTTGCTGCGGGACCTGCATCAGTGACATGTACTCGGCCTCGCATTTGATTACAACCCCCCAAAATATGGCATTGATCTTACTCTGACACTCTAGATAAACTCTCGAGCTGATCAGCTCACCGCCACAACCAACGTCCTCACCGTGAGCGAGACCTCAGCTCCCGCCTCATAGAGGATTGAATCGACATCTTCGGCATGCTAGGATACGACACCTGCGGCACTCGTGTGTCGCCATGTCTTCCGGACAGTCATCTTCGCGCGATGCGCCCTTGCAAATGATACAAGTCTCGCTATCACGGGGCGAACCTAGGGTGCGGGTAATAACGTAGTTGTGCCTTGAGGAGGAGGGAAGAGGAAGCTATCTAGGGCTGCAGCTATATGGTGGGCCAGCGGTCCGTGCCCCTGTGGGTGCCTCAGGCAAGGTCGTGATGGTGCTGTGACACTCGCTGCGACACCGAGCGCAATCGTACGTGGAAAAAGCAAACCTGCGGTGTAGACCAACTTTTCGTGCTTGGCCGCATTCCGTGGCGCTATATTAAACCGTGCCAGCGTTCGCCAGTACGAGGTCCAAGGCCCCCAGTGAGACAAAGCGGCTTGCCCCTTTCCCCTTGTCTCTAGTATCCCACACCTCACAGTGCCTGTAATGACCTCTGCTTCCAGGGAGGCTTAGACCTCGCTCTATTTCGTATTGATTCTAAGGAGTGACACCACAGCGCGTTGTACTCAACGCACGTGTCAGCCTGCCCTCCACCAGACCATGCCATCCGCCTGTAACTGCCGTCGGTGGTTGATCGACCCTGCACGATCCCTACAGTACAAAGGCAGACGACTCAGGAAGGCGGGGCGAAGTGACCCGGAGTAGCCAAGCATGTGGCTGGCATTCGACTCACTCGCCCCCTATCGTAGAGAAACGACAGCTGACAAATAACACTCAAGCAACAGTCAGCTCGCTGTGTTCGAAACCCTGATGCTGGGCTGCCGATCGCGTGTGGGGATTCTAATAAGTCTGCTGACTTCCGTGCACGCTACGCGGGTTATTTCACGCCTTACACGCTCAACCTCATCAGGATTCCTCCAACTCTGCGGAAGCGTCGACGACTGCTGCTGTCCAAAGATGAGGTCAATAGTACTCTATCGAGTTCAGCACGAGAGTTCATTTACGATCTTCAACAATGAAGGCCCTAATCCCGGCTTCGAGTCAGCTGGTCACTACTTCTCACTGGGGTGAACCCAAGGAGACTCCGTCAACACTTAAATTGGAGCGACAGATCTGTAGAATGCAGTCCGTTCATATCCGTCGTTGGCAGCGGGAGTAAGCAGAGAGTCATCTGTGGGCCTTCAGTGGTGCTTGCGTGGCTGCAGGCGCCGCCCGAGATCGAGTTCGCCACATCTTACTAACGGACACAGGAGTGTTTTTGGCATAACGTTATATGACTTTAACATCTCCGGCTCGTTCGTTCATGTCGATTGAGACGCTGGGCCGTACTATTGAGCTTCCTGCCTGGAGAAGTGACCGGCAGATGCACGGGACACCTTGGTATTGAGGTTGCACTTAGTCAAGATTCAGAATGGTTCGCATTGGACTAGTTATATCCCATTGACGATGATAACCAACTTCTGCAACTTTAATTGACATGTTGTATTGTGCATCACTGTCCGCTGCCTCCAAGGCGGATCGCTTCGCTGCAGCGGGGCCGTCAAATGCGTCCATGCCATTCACTGCAAGGGGCATGTACTTCTTGTCGGCCCGTGCATTTCCCTCGCTGCGTCGAGATCCTTTTGCTCCAACGTTCAACGCGTTTACTAGCGCGGGCCGACCGAGATTGCGCTATGTAGCCCCCCACGTGGCCCCCCTTAAAGACCGATCAAGTGGCAGTAACGCTACGCGCCTGGCACCCCGCCGACGGGCAAGAGGCAGGAGGAAGACCGCCCGAGCGCCGATAGAGGAATGACCGATGGCATGTTTGATATTGGCAGACAATGCCGAAACCCTCTCACTTTTGCGGTGCATTTTCCTAAACTGCCTCATTTGGACCTGAACAATAAGTGTCAGACCGCCTAGGAGACAGGTGTGACCCAACAAATGAAAGATTGATGGTATGTGCATGATCCAAGGCATGAGACCGCGTCCAGGTCTACGGTATACCCTCCGTGGGGCCGGTACATCAAGAGAGAACTCAGTACGTACTCTACCCCTTGAGGGGACCTGAGCAGCCTCGCGGTCTCTGGGCGGAAATACACAAACATGCGTGCAAACATGTCTCCGTCGCAGCTAACTCCCCTTTGCGAGATTGATTTACCCCTGCAACTGTTAGCAGCTCGTTGACAGGGACAGGTAGATTCCACAGCCCGCCAAACCGTGCAGTTGCCGCCTGGGCGCATCATGTGTGACGGTACAAGAGCACGAACGAGGTCGGGTGCAGCTTGGGCAAAGTGATTGTTTACAACGAGAGGAAGAGATTCCTAAGGAAAACTCTGACTTAAGCTATTTACACAATATTCATAAAATGAGGCCATTCATAAAGTATGAAAGTCATGTGATCGTTCCCTCACATCATGGACCTAATAGCACAGAGGAAGAGAGCAGAATATTTAGATTTCTTCTGGATTTGCACTTGGCCCTATGGCTTCCTCTGGAGCCAGCGATCTAAGACACCCTGAAATAATGAGTCGGACCGGTCGCGGAGGGTTTCTCCCGTAAGGCAAATGTGCGACAGTTGCAAGGTCTCATTCCTACCGCAGCGGGTAGTGTTCTCACTGCGGACCCTGCGCCTCTGTAACAGCCCTTTCTACATTTCTAAATCTTGCACCAAGCAATTCTGCTAAACCTACACACGACTTCCCGCAGCGCGGTAGCCTCCGGTAGGCTACGAGCCGCAGCCAGTCCCGGACCACCGGCCAGACATTCGGCGCAGGTTTCAGGAGGAAATGTCGGCAATAGCGCCGATGGAATGGGACGATTCAGGTGGACGTATTTGGCGGCCCGCGTCGCGTGTTACAAGTATTGCGGTGAATTCTGAACGGTCCTGTCCCCTTCTCCATTTATCATCTGACTACAGGTAACAGGATTTGACCTTGAAATCGCAAAGATAGAACTGAAGCCTGAATTCCTCATAGCTCTGCCGGCAAGAAGTCTTATTCTGACTCAACGGTACACGCACCATGGCAGCGGCACTACAAAGCGTTTTCCACCACGTCTTTCTCCCACCAAATCTTCCCTCCGGTGAAGATGACGGCTCCTGGGTGCCGACTTTGGTTCGTTTGCTTCTGTCATCGCTGCAGGATTTTCAGACTCTTCAAAATGATGAAGCCGCCACTCTCGTAGCGAAGGCCATCATTGGCATCGAGAGCTTTCAGGAAACCCGAAGGGCCTCGGGGGAAATTTCCGAGTTGGGGTTGAAGAATCTTCTGGAGACAATCAATCACAAAGGTAAGTGCGATGACCAGAACTCGAGTCAGAACACTAATCTTAGATTGCAGGCGGACCTATCCCTGTGCACATTGCAGCCCAAAACGCGGGTATCATCATTCGTCCGACGTCGTCCAACGTGATATTCGAGGTTTTTGAGCTGTCGCCATCGAATGAGGCCGTCTACAGCACTCCCGGTCGGCTCAGGCGATACTTCCCAGAAGATGTAGTGGGTGTACCATACGACAAATTCGACGAGATCGACTTGAAAAGCACGATAGCTAGCACCCTAACGACGATGAGTCACGAGTCTGTTCCGGAAATGCAGCCGCGGGTAACCAAGGCCAACGCCAAGCAGGTGGAAGGGCGGGATACGGTCAAGCCGTTCATTGTCAAGAATCTCTTCATGGCTATCCTTCAAGGTGCCGGCGGCTCACAAGTCCCGGTCCCAGGCTTCTGGAAAAATACCCGAGAGGAAGTCATGTGGAGTGACGGCAACAAACTGTCATGGCATCGCTCCCCGGTCTGGCTACTTCTCAGAGTCGTCCTGGAGCAGACGCTTTCTTCCTTTCGAGGCGCTGAGGTCCATGACTGTGGTCTTTACAAGAGATACATGGTATTTCTCATGTCAACAATAATGGCGCGATGTCTGGAATCGGGCATAAACTCCGACGCGCTCGTTGTCATGAACACCAAGATTGGCCAGCGTCTGCTCAAACTTGACACGCAGGAAGAGGAGCCCTGGTTGGCAATTACGAGCATGGCGGTCCAGCGCGCAAACGAAACTCTCCATCAACGCTGGGAGGTAATAATTGCCGAGGACACAAAGACTCTGACCATCCCATGCTTTGCGCCCCACAAGACCATGAGAGATCTGGTATCCCCAATCCCGTTGCTCGACAACTACCTAGAAAATATCCCGCGAAGAGTTTCTAGAATTGCGACAGAATTCGTTCCCCCGACGCTCGATATCTCTTCGCTAGCCAGCGACGTTCTTCCCCTTTGCTCTTTCTTTGACTTCGGGTCTTCCGGCCCATATACGCTCTACAAGCTGGTTTCGTTCGAAAACTGGGTCAAAGTTAACTTAGACCCCTGGATCACCAACAACGGAGGCCAAAACAACACATGTGCTAGGCTCCGCGACATAATCGAGGCGTATAACGTTTCTGCTTCAGCTGCGTACCAGGGATACCCGGAAGGCATGTCAAGCATGTTCTTGACAATCATAGAGCTGTGGATTGCATGCGACAAATCTTCGATCAGGTGCTGTCCTCTAATCGCAGACTATGAGCCCGAGATCCCCATCGAGCCTTTGAGGTCGCTTTTGCTCAAGTTGGCCGACGATATGGAGCGGCTGTTCGAGGTGGAGCGGTATTTAGCCCACCGCAAGGAACGCGCAACATGTAACCGATCCATCTTGTTCAATCTGGGGGAAAGCAGCGACTTTGGCGTTCGGTTCTTTTCTTCATCCCTTCTACACCAGTCTCTACTTCGGCGGATTGAACAGGAGGCGAATCATGCGAGAACAGCCAAGATTAGAGAGTTTCAGACCCTCAAAGAAAAGCACCATCTGCTGAAGAGCGAATCCGCACGCTTGAGCTGCACTTATCATACGATCACCGATAAGTGGGGTGACGAAATCAGCGTGCATCACTGGGCGTGTCGCAGGTGCGATCTCGACGAACAAGCCCAGGCACTGAAGATCCAGGCGCACGAATGGCCTTTGCCAGACGACCAAGCCTTGGCCCACGCGGTCGTATTCGAGCTTCAAATTCCTCAATACTTTGGCGCATGGAGAGATTGTACGCTTTTCGTCCTTCAAACAGTTTTGCGCTTCGAGTCTGCAGATCGGAGACCGGACTACATATGCCTGGTGAGGGACTATAGCGGGATGAGCCACCATTACGAGCCGCATTCTTCGAATGTCACCATTGAGCTGTTTTCCGTGGCCAAACCCCACGCAAAGACTCATCGCAGGGAATCGTCTGTAAGCATCGCGAAAGAAAGTGATGTCTGCCTGGATACCGGCCCCAGGTGGACCTTCCTGAACAATTTGAGCGGCGGGTTCCTGGAGCGACTCACACCATCACAACAAATTTCAGATGTCTGCACCTTGAAACTAGAGGGTCCGTCCCGAGACCTGCAGTTTTTTTTGACGCGTTCGTGGGACGTGCCCGATGGGGTTGATCCTAACCATGTGATTGCCGGCCAAGGCAGGTGTCCCCAACACATCTTGGTCGACGAATTCAAGGCGCTGTGCTCATTACCGCTTGGTCGGTTTACAGCATGGCCCAACCTCTTGACTCAGTTAGCTATGCCCTCTGTCGATCTGAACAAGGTTGAAACTCTAGCCTTCGTGTGGCAGCTGGCCGAGCAGTGCGGACCAGGTTCTGGTACCTGGAGAAGAGCGACCCACCAACGACTCGAGGACAACGAGTTCCTTTGCAAGTGTCTTTCTAGCCTGAAGGACTCCTTGGCTAGGGTCAAAGAAAGTTGGGAATCGCGCATCGCTGTCGCAATCCTCACTCTTCTTGCGGCCCGACTTTTGTCCCTGGGTTGCGGCAGTGTATCAAGCCAGTACCTTGGCTTCCTTTCCAACTGCCGTGCCGTCAGTTGCGGTTGGCAGCGCACATTGCGGCATAAGGCATTCAGTTCGCAGGCTCGCAAGGTGCGGCTTGACTTATCGCAGCGAGCCGGTGAGGCTGCCTTGATTTGTCTATCGTCATTTGACGTTGACGATGAGCATCTGGCGCCGCTCTTACGGGACCCGGACACGGTCAAGTTCTACTTGGAAAGCCTCATTGCCTTGCGAGAGACCGAGTTCAGCTTCAGCGACGACAACTTGGCTCGCTTCCAATTGAATTCGCGATGTCGTCGTTTGGTCTGGCGGTGCCACCGGCTGGTCAAGGATGCCGTGACGAACAAAGATAACTTGGGCCTCGACCTGGCCATACAAGCCACTTGGACAAATTTTCGGCGCGCCCACGGATACTCGTGGCACAGCATAAGGAGTTTTTGGCTGTGCACCCAAGCCGAATCTGTCGGAGGGGGAGCCTCAAACCTGTCGGTACACTTCAATCTTGTGACGGGTGAGCTGCTTGTGAACGGCCTGCCTCGGGGTCGGCTTCCAGCTCGGTACGAGCAGCACACAACGTACAAACTACTTTTTGGTCACGCGGCCTTCGAGGCAATGCCGAGCGCAGACCCGAAGATGTCCTTCACGGCAAGCAAGTTGTTTCGCGGTTTTGAGCTCCAATTCTTTCTGGATGAAAAGGTCAACGACCTTGTTATTCGCGCCACGAAGAGTGGGCAAATGTGGGAGCTGCTCCCAAACCGCATCTTCAATGGAATTCTTCCTTCCCAATTCGCGAAAGATTTCGTCTATTGGTACGATGCTGTCAAGTCAACACTCTCACTACGGTCGAGCGAGAATCCCTGGGAAGAAGATAACACGCGCTGGACTATGCAGCAGTCTGGCTCTGAGTGGAGGGTCAGGGATGGCACCAACAACCATCTGGTCTTTCCAAGCAAAAGCACGGCCAAGGTGCTAGGGGCCATCTTCGAGCCTCTCGAGAAGCTCTGGGGGTTGAATATCCTCTTCAATGACCAGTCGAAGGCCTTGAGCATCCACATGCCTCGGTTGAACCTGGATTTCTTCGTTGGTCCTCACTCCGATAGGATTCAGTCACGACAGTACAAAGAAATGTATGTCGATAGGGTTCAAGGAATCGAGGCACTCATTGGGCTGAAGAGTAAACTCGTTCTTTGTCGCTCGGATGGAACTTTAATTTCACATATGATCCTGGTCCTAGACGCCATCCCGAGTATGTCATTGACCACCTTCTCCAACGGACTATCACATCCTTCGGTCGAGATCGAAGACATCTCTACTTCGGTTCAGCCCTACCATTTGAACAAACATCTTGGGACTCTCAGGGGAAACGGTAGCCTCAAATCGCTACTGTTCATTGCTGAACTACACGCAATGACGTCAGGCATTGTTCCGGATCCCTTCACTGGTGTCACAGGAACAGAAGAAGCATTAAGTATCCTGAACTCCGCTGCTGTTCGGTCTCTGGAGATCTGCGAGGCTGAAGTTCGGATTCTGGAGCGGATCTCACGATTGTCTCCCGCTCGCTGCTTCTATCCTAAGCACATCAAACAGATGCAGATTGCGACTTGGAACTCCGTGATGTCTCCCATTGCGCAATCAGAACTTTTTGCGATCGTTGCTCTGAAGCTCTACGAAGACGCCGAGAAGATGGAATGTTTCCGACAAACGCCACTTCCAAAAGTAGATCTTACAAGAGGGACTGGCGATCTCGCAAGAAGAAGCTCTTCCCGCTCTTTGTTCGTCTACGACGTGGACAGCGGCGTCATGCCCGCGCCTTCTGATCTCGATTACCAGAGGGAACCGAAAAGTCCACAAAATATGAAACAGAGAACAACACGTGCGATTCGTTTCGGATCTGCATTACGTCTCGGCGACGGCATTTTGCCCCATAATGGCCAATTTACTCCAAGCGCTTTCTGGGAAATCCTCAAGTCGCCGTCCGAGCCTACGCCCGGTGCTAGACTCGTGTCAAGAGCTGATCTTCAGTATAATGCGCGGCTTCTTGAGTCAACTTGCTCCTTCCTCCCATCGCTATGGTGCAGTCTCCACAAGGCCCTGGCGAAGAATGAGCACGGATGTGGGCAGACCCAGCTGATCTTTTGGCTTGCAACGCTTGCGTTCGCTGAAGATGTCGATCATTCGTGTCTTCAGGCTTTGTTGGCCTTCGTATGTCTCCCTGCGATGGAAAGCATTGACGTCCCCTCAAACGGCTCCTACGCTCTTGCTGAAGGCCATGGCTATCAGGCTGCTGTGATTAGGAATTCCATCAGGAAGGCAAAGTATGGTTTCGAATCCAGCACAGAGTCCTGCTTGATCCGAGGGCCCAATGAATCTAAGAAAACGGCTGAAAAGAGGCGCCAGACGGCATATGAAGGGAAAATAACGAAAGAGGCCAACGCAGCTGAGGCTTCCATTCGCCTCCAGTGGCCCTGCCAAGCACCTTCGGAGATTAATGTCAACACAGCCTACTTCGAGCTCAGCAAAGCCACGACTTCAATCAATCAATACATTCAAACATGGTTCCACAACTTGCAGTTTTTTCTGTACCTTGATCAGGTCTGTGGCATCCTCAACAACGCTGGCATAGCCGGAATCGAGGTATCGCTTCAGAGTCTTGGCCGGTTGCCCTTCGTGGCTACTGGAGCGCCCCGAAGGATCAACCTCCTGAGTCTTCTAGAGAGAATGCCCTCCCCTGCTCCTAACCCTGCGGACGAAACTTTGTTTCATCGCGGAGCGGCGGTTTCTGATGAACAGAATGCGACGCAAAACCGCAAGCTCGAGCAACTAAGTAGGTCGCTGAGGACCAAGGCGACTTCCCGACAGGAATCACTGTACCTCGACCAATTTGACGAAAGCATATCATGCCTCCGATCTCATACTACACAACTAGGATCAGATTCCTGCGACGATTGGGATATCTCACTATTACAAAGTCTCCTCGCGATATGTCGGGATCAGTGTGCCTCTACCCTCGAGCAGCTTCGTGCTGCCTTGAGCCTGGACGCTGAAGGAGCGTCTCCGCCTCCGCACGGTACCCTTTCTTGGCGAGTCGCTGCCCAAACACATGTTTGGCCCAGATTATCGACTCGGAAACTCCTAGCTCTGATGAATCGGGGGTACTGGCAGGCGCTCCCTGCTGGTTGGAAGGATGCGATCATTGCCCTTGCCATGTGGATTTGCGACTTGCAAGCTGCCGAGCGCCTGTCAAAAGTGAAAGACAACAAGCAAGATTTTGCCAAAGAGCTCATCGGTCTCAAGCCTCGGGCCTGGGATCCCAGAGTTTTCCCCGACTCGCTCCTTCTCGAGGTTGAAGGGAATATCCGAATCCGACGAGTGCAAGAGGAGATTGCTGCTACTATGCGAGATCCCCCAAGCGGGAAAAATGCCGCCATGCAGCTTAATATGGGAGAAGGCAAATCATATGTTATTGTTCCGACCGTCGCTGCGGCCTTGGCGGATGGCTTGCGACTCCTCAGGGTGATTGTGGCTAAGCCTCAGTCGCGCCAGATGCTGGACATCTTGGTGTCCAAGCTGGGCGGCCTCATCAACAGACAGATATACCAAATGCCCCTGTCCCGGTCTGTGAAGCTCGATGTATCACAAGTACAGACTCTCACCAATTTCTACCGACAATGCGTGTCCTCTGGTGGCGTTATGCTCGTTCAACCCGAGCATGTGCTGTCCTTTCAACTCATGACCGTGGAAACGGCGATTCGGGGAGAAAGAGCGTTGGCCAAAAGTCTGTGGGATATGCACGAGATGCTCAACTCGAAAACGAGAGACATCGTAGACGAGAGCGACGAGAACTTCTCGACCAAATTCGAGCTCATCTACACCATGGGCGATCAACGTTCAATTGAGCATGGCCCTGAGCGATGGATTACAATTCAAGAAGTTCTCGGGATCGTCGCTAAATACTCTCGCCAAGCTAAAACCAGGTTTCCCCGGGGAGTAGAGCTGGATGAGGTCGGCCGGTCATCCTTCCCCCTCATACGGTTCCTGAACACCGACGCAGGTCGCGACATTCTCCGTCTAAGCGTCGCTCACGTCTGCAAGCTCGGTGTCCATGGATTTCCGGTCGGACGCCAAGGCGAAACGATGAGATCGCATCTTCACGACTATATCCTCGACCCCGAACCTCACACCGATGTTTCAACGCTTGTGGAACAGAGCGAATTTTGGGCAAATTTCAAGAACAACCTCCTTCTGCTCCGTGGCCTTTTCGCCGGTGGGATCCTCGAGTTCGTGTTCGGCCAAAAACGATGGCGTGTAAACTACGGACTTGACTCCGTGCGGAGACCCAGCACCAGGTTGGCGGTCCCTTACCGTGCCAAGGATAGCCCAAGCCCTCGCTCCGAGTTCAGTCATCCCGACGTTGTCATTTGCCTCACATGCCTGTCGTACTACTACGGCGGGTTGAGCGATGAAGATCAAAACATCTCCTTGGAGCATCTCCTCAGATCAGATCAGGTGGATCTGGAGTATCGGGAATGGGTTGCCACCAGCTATGGCCTCTCGGAATCTTTTCATCACGCCAAAAGCGTCAACCTTCGAGACAAGGAGCAATGCATGAAAGATGTTTTCCCATGTTTCAAGTTTTCCAAAGGCGCTGCCGACTACTTTCTTTCGCATTTCGTCTTCCCGAAGGAGATGAAAGAATTCCCGCACAAGCTGTCGGCAAGCGGTTGGGACCTTGCGAGCCCCAAGAAATACCCCCTGACTGGCTTCAGTGGGACGAATGATTCTCAACATGTTCTCCCTATTTCAGTCACGCAACTCGAACTACCCAGTCAGAAGCACACCAATGCTTTGGTCCTGGATCACCTCATGCGCCCCGAGAATTCCGTAGTTTCTCTTTACGAGCTGGGTCTCCGCGGCATCTGCAAGAGCCGAGAACTATTGGGGGTCATCATAAAGATGGATCCCGAAATCCGAGTTGTCCTAGACGTCGGTGCTTTAGTTCTTGACATGACGAACGAGCAATTTGCCCATGAGTGGCTGAAGAGCACGGAAGGCCGAGACGACATTCAAGCCGTTGTCTTCTGCAGCAGTGACGATGACGTCTGTGTCCTGGACCGGCGTTGGCAGACAGAACTGCTCACGGTATCGTCGTTCGCGGGGCAGCTAGATCGTTGCGTTGTCTTTCTCGACGAAGCACACACAAGAGGTATCGACCTCCGCCTGCCGTCGAATTATCGAGCTGCAGTGAGCCTGGGCGCGAATTTGACAAAGGACCGGCTCATTCAAGGTGAGTCAATAATCCCACATCTTTGCCAGGTGCCTTGACCTAACCATTGCTAGCGTGTATGCGCATGCGGAAGCTCGGTGTGGGCCAATCTGTCGTTTTCTGTGTGCCGGAAGAGATCGAGACCAAAGTTCGAGCGATGACCGCCAATACTAAGGGCCGTTCCATGTCGGTTGAGGACATCCTAGAGTGGGCGATCAGGGGCACATGGGCTGATCTCCGCCGGTCAATGCCACTTTGGCTTACACAGGGCAAGACCTTTGCGAGACACAAAGTTCTCTGGGACCTCGTGAGGGCTGAAAATGGCGAAAGCCTAGTTTATGGTGACAGGGGCATGGCGTTTCTGGAGGACGAGGCTCAGAATCTCGAGACTCGGTATCGACCGCGGGACAAAACTCGGGACCATGCTCCCGAGCAAGCCGCTGATAAGGTCATTCTTGATCAAATTATCCGAAGATGTGAACTTTATGAAGGGATCGAAGTTTCTTCCAGTCAACTTCAGGAGGAGCAGGAGCGCGAGCTTGCGCCAGAGATTGAACAAGAACGACAGTCAGAGCGGCCCGCTCCCGCTACTCCCGCAAATCACTCCGTACATGCCGACGTCCGGGGGTTCATCAAGACTGGCGAGATCAACCAAGCCACGAGGGACAATGCTTTCATGTGGGCCTTCGACGTTTTCAAAAGAACCACTGCATCTGCATATCTGGACCTGGACCACTTGCCGCGATCTCTCCTTGTTACCAGGGACTTCGAGAGGACGGTCAAGATGACCAAAACAGTTGGCGTCTGTATCGACAGTTACCTGCGGGGGGTGCAATGGGTGCTTAGCGATGGGCAAAAAAACAGAGAAGTGACGACCATGGTGATCCTGAGCCCATACGAGGCCAACGAGCTGATTCCGGAGATTGAGACCTCCCAGGCTGTAGTCCTTCACCTTTTCTCCCCGCGGACAAACCAAGCGCTCAGGCCACTGGATCACTTGGCCTTGTACACGATTCCAACCGCTTTTTCTCCAACGATCCCAAGGCGAATGAGGATTGAATTGATGCTGTTCTCCGGACAGCACTACTTCGACTCCCACGAACAGTATGTTGAGATCTGCGACTTCTTGTGCCTAGCCCATGAGGCTACCTCGGGTAGCATAGTGGTCCGACCGGACGGCTTCATTGATCCTGAAAGTCACCCCCCAGGTCGCGACGCGACTACGATACTCAGGCAAAGTCCGGTCAAATTTCTGAAGGCTTTGATGACAAGAGTCCTGAGATCCGGCCAAGGCATAGAGAAGACGCACCTGGGTAGGCTATTGGAGGGAGCGCTGCTGAGTCAGGATGATTTCGGGTCGTAAAGCTATATAAGCCCAGGTAGGTAATTTGATGCAATATAGAGGGGACACGACGGCGTGCATGGGCCCGTTTCTATGTATTTTGATAAAATATCATGCACCGTTGATTATCGTGATGCGAAAGAGCGTTCATGCTATTCTCTATAGCATCTGATCTTCTATCTCCGACACTCTGTTTTAGGTGGCAAGGGACTTCCTCAACTCCGAGTTTATATTAGTTAGCTAAAAACCGCTAGCAGTTTGATAGCATGATGCAACCACCGTGCGTCGGCTAGCTGAACCAGCGACTCGTATATCGTCGGGCTCGATATACTAGGAATATTTGCCCTAGCGCTAAACGGCGATATCGTTCCCGATGTAGCCAACTCGACGTTAGATCTAGGCGCTTGTTCTATTAACGGCATCTTCGCGGCTATATTCTCGATATAGTATATATTATCTAGCATAGGCAGCAGTGATCGGAATGGTCCGGTATGGTATGGTATGGAGGTCAAACCATACCATACGGGATCCAATAGATCCGCGCCCAGGCGCGGATGTAATTTTCCCGCGCCCTGC
>JALHCC010000177.1:0-57569 GCA_024340765.1 Tolypocladium cylindrosporum | reverse complement strand
GTCAAATTGATTGACCGCAGGAAGGTCTTCCTGCTGGTCCTCTTGCTGGTCCATTAGGAATTGCACGAAACGATTGTATGTGGATTTGGCTGTGGAGGCTTTTGTTAACACTACGCGTTACGGGACGTGTACCTCTGGGTACGTGGGGCAGAGTGGGTCCCGTGACCTGCTTGCTCCTTTACCGCACTCAAAGGGATACGGAGGACGGTGTCTTTCTTGTGCATAAGCTTCCGTGGCGGGAGTCTCACGCACCTTGCCGTGTCAATCACTCCGTGAGACTTGAGGAGGGAAATTGCATGATGCGTACCGGAATATGAAACACAAGGTACGGTACTCCGAATACTCGCACATGCGTATAAGCCTGTAGACCCTCGCTCGGTCTTGACGCGTTGTTTACTTTATGCCTGGTCTTTGCTGGTAGGGGCTCCTGTCCCCAAGGTGCTGAATTCAATGTACCGTACCCCGATTTATGCTAATAACGGTGATGTGTCCCCCCTCTCTGTGGGGTGGTTGGGTGGGTCGCTAGGCAATAGGCTACGTGGGTCCGTTTATGCTATAACGGGGAGATAACGGGTTGATGCGGGCACTAAAATGAATACAGATGCACTAAAATAATACACCAAAAAAAGCCAAGTATTGACTGCTCAGTATAGGTACGAGTAGCTTAGCGCGCGTTTTGGCGCCGGAGACATCTCTATTGACATGGAGGTACCTACTCTGTGCCTCTGTACTCGTACCTCTGTACCACGCAATATATGATATACACGGGAACATTCCATATATCGAGCGCTGTGTGACGCCTCCTCGAATGACAGAGAGCTGCCCGTGCAATGCCATGCAGATGCCCCAATGACAAAATTAGGTAATTAGGTACCTACCTTCATCCGCGATCCATCACCTCCTTCTTCTTCCCCCTGCTTCCCTCAACACGCTCATCTCATCTGTCTTGTTGCTTACAATCAACAGCCAACATCCACACGCGTGCACCATTCATTGCCTGCTTCTGCATGCACCAAGCCAATTCCAATTCCAATTCCAATTCCAAACGCTGTGATCCGAGAATGGCGTCGCAACAAGAGATCTGAGCTCAGTCCCCATCTTCGTTTCGTCGCCAGGGTCGAAAGACCAAGTGCGCCCCCGAAAGACGGTGGAAGCGGCTCATCGTCGCCTTGCCCTGGAACGTTTCTGACGCTGCCTCTCATCGCAACATCTCCGAATCACAAGCAGCAGCGCCATCGGTCAGCATGGGGATATTCAACAGGACCAAGGCTGGCCGCGGCGGTCCTCCCCTCGCTTACCCATCGCAAGACCCAGTGCTGGACAGCGAGCTCGACTGTGCCCGCCTCAGTGGTGATGTCGCCTCTCCTGCGATTGAGGATCCGCCGCGCGAGAGGGAGGCGGGACTCAACGACTACATCCGTGTCTTCACCTACGCCAAGCGACAGGACATCATCTTCCTGGTGGCCGCTGCGCTGTCCAGCATCGCCGCCGGTGTGACCATGCCTCTGATGGTCGCCGTCTTTGGCCAGTTGGTCCAGAACTTCAGCAGCTTTGATGCTCCGGATGGCAAGACGCAGGATGCCTTTGACGATACCACGAACATGGGCGCGTTGTACATCACCGGCTTGTTCATCGCCCGCCTCGGGCTCAACTACATCAACAAGGTACGTAATTGTCCGGAATGTCCCATGAACTCATACATGACCGTGCGACGGTGCCGGGGACCTCCACAAACACCGAAACTAACCCAGATGCCAGTTCTGCTTCCGCATCATCGGCATCCGCATATCTGCGGCCATCCGCCTTCACTACATGCAGTGCCTCCTCGGCCAGACCATCCATGTGCTCGACTCCATGCCCCCCGGCGCGGCGGCCACCACCATCACGGCCACCTCCAACATCCTCCAGATCGGCGTCTCCGAGAAACTCGGCACCTTTCTCGAGTACACAGCCACCATCATCTCGGCCATCATCATCGCCTTCGTCTACAGCTGGTCTGTCACTCTCGTCACCAGCTCCGTCCTGGTCTTCATCCTCGTCATCCTCGGCATCCTCCTGCCCATCATCCTCAAGGGCCACGCGAGGCTCACCGCAGCCGAGACCAAGGCCGGCGCCGTCGCGGCCGAGGCCCTGGGCTCCGTCCGCATGATCACCTCCTGCGGCGCCGAGAACCGCATCGCCCTGAAGTATGCCGCATTGGTCGAGCAGGCTCGCCAGGCCGGTGTGTGGACGAGCCCATTCGTCGCTATCCAGACGGGGCTCGTGTTTTTCAGTTTCCAGGTCGCTTTCGCGCTGGCCTTTTGGTTTGGCAGCAGGGAGTATTCGAATGGCCGTATCGACACCGTCGGCACCATCGTCATTGTCTTGATGAGCGTCATGCTCATGGTGTGCGTGGCCTCTTCTTCCCCTTCTCCCATGCATCTTTTATTCCGTTCAAGTTTCGTCTGTCATTACGGGCCTTGCTGACTGGCGTTGTGACCTACAGATCCTCCATATCCCAAGTGTCCACACCCCTCATCGTCATCTCAAAGGCCATCGTTGCAGCATCCGAGTTCTTCGCGGTCATCGATGCCCCCAGGCCGGTGGCTGGCACGCTCAGATATCCTTCCGTGAACCCTGGCACCGACATTGTCTTCAACGACGTTCAGTTCGCCTACCCTAGCCGCCCCAGCAAGAAGGTCCTGGATGGGCTTAACCTCCGTATCGTGGCCAACGAGAACACTGCCATCGTTGGCCCCAGTGGCTCTGGCAAGAGCACAATCGTCGGTCTTATCGAAGGCTGGTACACCCTGCAGAGGCAGCACATCATCGCCAAAACGGTAGAGAAGAAACCACCTGCGAAGAAACCGCAGCAAGGAGAAGAAAACTATGCAGAACCGCCGTCAGCAGCAGGTACTGGGCCCTTCGTTGAGATGGGCGATCTCGGCCCCCCTGTTGAGCTCTCAGGCTCCATCACTATCGACGGGAAAGACATGACGGATCTGGACATGAAATGGTGGCGATCGCAGATCGGGCTCGTCCAGCAAGAGCCATTCCTCTTCAACGACACCATATACAGCAACGTCGCCGCTGGGTTGACTGGAACCCAATGGGCAGACGAGCCGGAAGCAAAGAAGCGCCAGCTAGTCCAGGAAGCCTGCAAGGAGAGTTTTGCCGACGAGTTCATCGACCGCCTCCCCGAGGGGTACGACACCCAAGTGGGAGACTCGGGCATCAAGCTCAGCGGAGGCCAGCGCCAACGGATCGCCATCGCCCGCAGCATCATCGCCAACCCCAAGATCCTCATCCTCGACGAAGCCACGTCCGCCATCGACATCCGCAGCGAGCGGATCGTCCAGGCGGCTCTCGAGAGGGTCTCCAGAGGTCGCACTACCGTCACCATTGCCCACCGGCTTTCCACCATCAAGAACGCCGATCGGATCGTCGTGCTCCGCCACGGCAAGGTCGCCGAGGCGGGAACTCACGAGTCGCTCCTCGCGGATCCCGAGGGAGCCTACTATCGCTTGGTTCACGCCCAGAAACTCTCCCTCGGAGACGATGACGGAGCCGAGGGGCTGCCCGGGACGAAAGAGGAGGTCAGCATCGAGAAGCAGGGTACCAGGATCGCTTCGTCCTCGGTGGCGGACCTCCCTTCGGGTGCAAACCATGATGCGCAGTGGAAGGACAAGAACATCCTCAATGGATTCGGGAAGCTTCTGTACGAGCAGAGGAGCCGCTTCCCACTATACGTAATCGCCATCATCTTCTCCATGGGTGCGGCATCCGCCATCCCTCTCCAAGCATACTTCTTCGGCAATGTCATATCCATCTTCGGGAAGACCGGTCAGGAACTGAGAGACGATTCGTCGTTCTGGGCGTCTGTATGGGTCGGCCTCGCGATCGGTGTAGGCATCTGCTACTTCGTCGTCATCATGGTGGCCACCAACGTCGAGCACTTCATCGCCTCGGTATATCGGCGCGAGTACTTTGACTCCATGCTCATGCAGAAGACATCGTACTTTGACCAGGACGGCAACTCAACCGGTCAGCTCACGGCACGCCTTTCCAGCGATCCGACGTCCCTCAAGGAGCTTCTGGGGATCAACACGTGCATGGTCCTGGTGGGTATATTCTCGCTCCTCGGCGCGGCCATCATATCCTTCATCTACGGCTGGAAGCTGGCGCTCGTTGCTCTTTGCGTCATCCTCCCGCTCACCTGCTTGGCTACCTTTTACAAGCTTCGCTACGAGCTGCAGTTCGCCGCCATGAACGAGGCCGTGTTCTCGGAGAGCTCAAAGTTCGGAGCCGAGGCGGTCGGCGCGTTCCGCACGGTCACGGCCCTCGTCCTCGAGGACGCCATCTGCGAACGATATCAGAAACTGCTCCAAGGTCAATTGACCTCGGCGTACCGGAAATCCCCCTGGCCTACATTCATCTTTGCCTTCTCCGACAGTGTCGGACTGGCTTGCCAGGCCCTCATTCTTTGGTACGGCGGCCGGCTCGTTTCTTCGGGAGAGTACGGCATCATTGCCTTCTTCATCACCTACATGGCTGTCATCCAGGGCGGAGAGTCGGCCGGCCAGTGGCTCGGCTTCGGGCCTAACGCTGCCCAGGCTACGGCCGCTGCCAAC
Organism: Tolypocladium cylindrosporum; assembly: GCA_024340765.1. Taxonomy (NCBI): domain Eukaryota; kingdom Fungi; phylum Ascomycota; class Sordariomycetes; order Hypocreales; family Ophiocordycipitaceae; genus Tolypocladium; species Tolypocladium cylindrosporum. The sequence goes on along the minus strand of JALHCC010000177.1, from coordinate 52,959 downwards.
AGGATCCTCAACCTCCGGAATACTCGACATCAAGACATGGCACTCGGGTCGAGGCCCGTTATCCCCGAGACCCAGAACGGCATCAACATTCAGTTCCAGGATGTTCACTTCAAGTATCCCACTCGCGACGTTCCCATCTTTCAAGGAATCAACCTCACCATTGAAGAGGGCCAGTTCGCCGCCATCGTGGGAGCGTCCGGCTCCGGCAAGACGTCTATCGTGTCGCTTCTTGAGCGATTTTACGACGTCACCAAGGGCCGCATCCTTTTCAACGGCCAGGACATAAGTGAGACGAGCATCCCCGAACACCGCCGGTTGCTGTCCTTGGTATCCCAGGAGCCAGCCCTGTTCTCCGGCACCATGCGCGACAACATCCTCCTCGGCGTCGACCCCGACCAGACGACCGACGAGCAGCTCGAGCAGTGCTGTCGCGACGCCGACATCTACGACTTCATCTGCTCGCTTCCGGACGGATTCCAAACCGAGGTCGGCAACAAGGGCGTTAGCCTCAGCGGCGGGCAGAAGCAGAGGATGTCGATCGCACGCGCCCTAATCAGGAACCCGCGCGTATTGCTGCTCGACGAGGCGACGAGCTCGCTAGACTCGGAGAGCGAGAAACAGGTGCAGGCTAGCTTGAGCCGGGTCGCGCAGGGTCAGACGACGATCGCCGTAGCGCACCGGCTGGCGACCATTCAGAACGCTGATGTCATCTACGTGCTGGGAGAAGGAAAGGTGCTCGAACAGGGCAGCCATTCTGAGCTGCTCAGGCTGAGGGGCGCGTATTGGAGCATGGTAAGTCCCTACTTCTGCCTCTCACTCGCGGCCAAGCCATTCTTGCGTCTTCCTGTACTAACACTGGAGTCTAGTGTCAAAGTCAAGCTCTGGATCAATAGAGAAACGAGGCGCGCGCAGTGCAGATAGAACATTTGGTGATGACAATCAGGGATTGGCTTTGAACATCTTGGTCAGATACAGTATCCTTTCGGCGACATGTACTGGTTTGGGTGTTGGCACAACACCTACCTCCTTGCCTTGTCAACTCCTTCTCATATAACTTTCACCTGGTGTACTTCTATGATGGTACTCACTTCACTCATAATAGAATAATCTGATCTACACGATAAAAGGATAGAGCATTGAGTGTGCTATTTTCTGCTTCCATTTCTCATATGATCACAATTATCTTGGATTGGACCAGCGTAGGCCTGAGAGCCTGCGATGGAAAGTAGAGATAACACGAACACTGCATCCCGATTTTCCGCATGCCCGTCTTCCATATCAGGCAAAACACTTGGATTGAACTTGCTCGATATGCTGCTGCTATATATATACGGACTACTGTCTTCCCGTCTCCAGTCTGAGACCTCATGAAGCAAATCCTCCACAGTAGTCTTATGAACTGTCTCCAAGGTTTCTCTCCAAGGCTGCATGCACATCATATCATCACGCCGAACTGCGCCGAAACGACTTTCTTTTTCACGACTGACCGCACGCGACAACCAGGGGCCTCTTGCTGGACTGGACAGTACCACTCTCGGAGCCGGTCGCCTCAATAGCCATGACAACGGCCATTGACTCCTCATCAGCAACCTCACCGAATACGACGTGCCGGCCGTCGAGCCAAGAAGTTTCAGCCGTGGTGATGACAAACTGGGATCCGTTTCTAATCAGGATCTATTAGAATGGCGATCTCTCCATTGCATTGGGTGGGAGGGGAGGGGAGCTTTACGTGTGAGGCCCGGCATTGGCCATGGTCAGCATGCCAGGCTTGTGGTGCTTCAGAGTAAAGTTCTCGTCCTTGAACTTAGCCCCGTAGATGGATTTGCCGCCTGTGCCCTAAACGAGAGAAAAGAGTTTAGCTTCTTGACGAGAAGTATGTGACCATGTATTATCCGGTGGGTGTTTTCGTACATTGCCACGGGTGAAATCTCCGCCTTGCAGTAGAAAGCCCGGGATGATGCGGTGTAGGTAGGAGCCCTTGTACCCGAAGCCCTTCTCGCCGGTGCAGAGAGCACGGAAGTTCTCGGCTGTCAGAGGGGTAACGTCATCGTACACGGTCAAGTTGATTCGGCCAGTCTGCGCTGTAGAGAAGTCATCCGTCAGCGGAAGCGGTAGCAGGAGTTGACTATCGTGTTTCATCGATGGTGCAAAAAGGAATCGCAACAGCAGCCATGGGTTGTTGCCGGGGAAGAGAATGAGAAAGGAGGAACGGGCGGTAGGAGACACATACTCTTTATTGTTCCGGTGGGCTTGCCATCTTTCATAACAGGGCCTTCCCACTCGAGTTCGAGGTAACTATCATCCGTTTAGGAATCAGCCCTGGCTTTTTCCATCACCATACATGACTGCAAAGAGGGCAGGGCCGGCCTGGCTAAGGGGCCAGGGCGGTTTCAGCTTCACTTACGTGCTGATGACCATCTTGGCAAAAGAACAAGAAGTTAGATAGGGATACTTGACATCAACTGGCAGCGGGAGAACGAGAGAAGCGGGTCGCGCAAAGCGGAGGAGAGACAGAGACGCTGGAGAATCTTGAGATGGCCTTTACATGTAAAGGTCAAGATCGTGGAGTCGCGAGAGGATTGGAAGGGGTAAAACGAGGGCCAAGGAGGGGTATTCAAGGAGGGGTATTTAAGGAGGGGTATTTCAGGAGGGGTAGATGAGGATTGTGCTCGATCTGGCATGCATGCAATCCTGGCCTCGAGGGTGCAGCGATGAGGCCGGGGAGGAGGCTGATGGCGGGTCCGTGCCATATTCCAATGCATCCATGCATATCCATCCGTATGCGCCCCATAGGCCCCGGGTGGCATTGCTGAGTTCAAGAATCATACTTGTAACAGTCGATGGCATGGGGATGGATGGTGCATTGGCTTGGAGTATTCAATACGGATCTGCTGCTTTGGTTTTCCCACCTTGATCAAGGCTGCAGTTTCCTCATTTTGGCACATGTTCCTGGTTCACCGGGGTTCGGTCCCCCGAAGTTGTCTGTCTCTTTGCAGAGAACGTCCTGCCCGTGAACGACGGGCGAGGAATGGTGAAGGCCGCATGGGGATCCCGTTTCTTACCGGCTGCATGCACGCCGCGGAACACGAACTGGGCGCGGGGCAAACAAGATCCAATCATCGGTACCTATTGCACAGTGAAATGGAATGCTGCCTCGCTACGAGTAGCACAACAGATGGTAATGGGTAATACCAACAAGACTCTTGCCAACATGGGACTCTTGACATATGGCGCCTTCGGGTAGAGTCAGGAACCTGATCAGCGACGCCTCAGCTATCATGAATGTATGATGCTAGAGTGCTTGCAAGCGACAGACGATGATGACTTCAATCTCAGTGACTGTTGAATCTGATCCGATGCATCTAGTAGACGATCTTTTTTGAAAAATCCCTCCCTATCCTTTCTTCAGCAAACGTGACGAAGTTGACCATGTGTCGATGGGCCTGAAACCAGGACTGGGAGGGCTAGGGTTTGAATACATATCCTACCCTGTACCCATTCTCATTTAGGCCAACACAGATCAACTTCCTCAACGGGGTCGATGGATCAACAATTCATGACAATGCCATACAGGAAGATGCAGCTACTTGATAAGATCAGTAGCGAGTGCAAAATTTAGTGCATCTCAAGTCAGGTGTGCAGTCTTTTAGCATCTTTGCTAACCAAGACAGTTCAGATACGGTGGGTGGGAATGGTCACACATTTCCCGCAGCTCGATGTAGTAGACATCTGAACTGTACAATACTTTCTCTTATCAACAACCATATATGCAAGGAGTGGATGGAGTAGGAGTTTCAGGCAGAGTCTCCAGCAAACAGATGTTCCAGCCACTATCTGAGCTGTGGCTGCGCGTCATGGCGCGTACCTGGTCGAACAACAGCTTCAAGGCATCATTCCGATAACCCTGCTCCATCAAATATCAGACCCCCGCCCTTTTTTCTTCCTTTTATTTCTTCAATCTTTTCCCATCTTTATTTCTTCCTGCACCGGCAAGTTCCAAGCTCACCAGAGGAGCGGTGGCTGACCATTCCGGACGAGTCTATTCCCCGTGAGGCTTCATGTTGCTGTCACTCCCAAGGGAAAAGGATACGAAAGGGTCGCCGCAAGCACAACACAGTTTGATCCATCTTGTGCTTAACGGATCGTCCTATTCCTGAGCGCTCACTGCCCCTCGTGCAGATGACTACCCGTTCCGTCTGGCGAGACGGACGAGGCGCCGGGCCAGGTCCCCGGCGGCAGGGATGCTATGCCAGTCACAGATGATACGAGTCCGGGAAAGGATACGTGGCCAAAAAAACTAATAACATTCATACAACTAGTCGATGGTGTTGAACCTGAAGAAACATCTCGCTGCGACGTGTCTCAAGGGTTGCGCGAACTGGCCATCCGTGGAGCGGCTCTGTCCTGTTGTGGAATGAACCATCGTGTCTACTCGGTGCAGAACCTGCGGTTGACTCTCGTCGATCCCAGACCAGTGAGGACTCATGAGTTCCACAGGGCGATTTCCAGGAACCTCGCTGAGAGAGGCATGCATCGCCCTCTGAAATGCACACAATAGATCAGCATAAGCGGGAGGCACCTTGTGTTTACTCCATGTCTACACCCGACGTGACCAAAGAGACAAACAAAGAGGGATGGGTTCATTTTCGGGGTCTTGCCGATTTAGGCAATACCTAATACTCGTAGCTGTCAGCACGGATCATGTCTCGTGGCGCGATGGTCTAAGCTTCCTGGCCCGATGGAGCACCAGTGACTAAAAATAGAAACAACACACTCGACTCGATGCTTATTATGGGTCATAGCCGATCTTGCCCACAACCAAGGGCATTGAAGGATGGATGAAATACCACATGTGCTCAGGTCCTGCCTATCTATCCCCTACCCCTTTCCCTCCCTCGAGTACTTAGAGCCCTTGACAGCGAACCCCAGATAGTGGTGCCCTTGATCCATGGAATATGGCCCAACAGCAATGACCCAACTCCAGGTATCTAGTTTGACTAAAGGCGTTCTAGACCTGCTCGCTCCGCTCTTGACCGTAACGGACTTTGACTTGCCCTTTTCTCCAGCACCTCCTCGAACACCGCCTCCAGTCGTCGCATAGCATCGGTTGATATCTGGTGGTGCAGAACGATGCGTGGTGCCCTGATGCGTATGTCACGGTGCTGAGCAGCCGTGTCCAGTCTGGACTTGTCGAGACCAGCGCTCTTCAAGTCGAGCCAGACAAGGTTCGTCATCACGGGGCGAAGAAGCAGACCACCCCTGCAGGTCCACATGTTGGCCACCGTTCTCGCCAAGACATGTGTTCTCTGGATGATGCCCCGTGTGTCGACATCGCCGGGACCAAAGTTCTCTGTCATGGCCTGCCAAGCTGCAGCCACAATGGCCCCAGCCTTGCGGACGCCGCCGCCGATGCTTTGACGCAGTCTTCTCGCCCTTGCTATAAGGTCCCTCGGGCCCACGATGGCCGATCCTATCGGCGCTGCGAGCCCTTTACCGAAGGAGAGGGTCATCGCGTCGCAGCAGGCCGCGATCTCCTTTAGACTACCGCCCCCGCCTGCCACGGCGTGCCATATCCGCGCGCCGTCGATGTGAATGGCAATCTCCTGCTCGTCGGCCCAATCCTTCATCTTGCGGAGCTCTTGTAGTGGGATGACGCTGCCGTGAGCTGTGTTCTCGAGGCTGATGATGCTGGTGGGCAACCGTTCTATCATGGTGGTGGTCACTGCGTGTCGCTCCACATCATCAAGGGTGAGATAATGCCCATTCGCCGGCCGCACGGGCTGGATGGATGCCCCGGAGAGACCGGCAAGGCCACCGGCCTCAAACTGTACGATATGAGAGGTAGCATCTGCTAGTACACCTGTGCATCGTCGTGAAAGTGCTCCCAAGGCAATCTGGTTGGCCATGGTCCCGGATACAACAAACAGAGCTGCTTCTTTGCCACAGATGCTCGCCATGTGCTCCTCGAAGGACCGTGTTAGCTGGTCCTCGCCATAGACATCATCATTGAGCGTGGCCCTGGCGATTGCTTCCAGCATCCCATGGGATGGTGTAGTAATAGCATCGCCTGCAATATCAGATGGCTGTCAGCTCCGGTAACAGGGAAGGATAGGATAGGACAACCACAAAGAATCGATGTGATAACTTACTCCTGAAATCAAAGGCTGAGCCAGTGAGAGTGGGATCTCCCCAATGACCTGCCTTGGAATTCAGTATCGGGCAAGTCTTCATGGTGATGTGAATCTGCGAGAAAAATGCAGGAGAATCGGCTGGGATGGAGATATGAGCAAATGGTCCACAGTCTGACTAAGTTTCGAAACCTTCCGGGATTATTAACTAGGTAATACGGAGTAAAAGGAGTAGTATGGCTTGGAATATGTGGAAACCCCGAGGAGGCGATCCCTGGGCTGTCAGATTACCTTGCAAGTCTCCATCTACTGACAGTCAACTCTGTTCCTTCAGTCGCTTACTATTTACTGGAACACCTCTTCGAATTTGCAAAAAAGAAAAAAGCACCGACAAAAGTTCAGGAGATAGACTCTTTATCGGACACAAATAGCTACTTGCTTTCTGTGCCGTGCAACGATACTGCCGGAAAACTCGACCTACGAGCCACTTACACCTGTGGTGGCAGCACAAAGCCGGACTCGCCGCAACCCAGCAACCAGCCATTCGAAATCGCAAACTACAGCAGCTACACGGACTTCATCAGATGGATTGTACATACTGACTACACTAGGTTTACTAACAGATAGACAATCGTTGCCAGATACCTGAGCCTTTTGCTTTCTTGGTCAACATGGGCGCCATCGGGCAAGATATGGCGTATGATCGCCTCGCCAACCCGTCTCGGGCGAGTTTCATCTCTTCAAACCGGTACTCCGAACCTGTCGAGCAATCGTTTGCCCAGGGCAGACTGTGGTTCCTGCACCAGCTGAAGCTCGGGGCGAGCTGGGACATTACGCCGGCCGCGATCCGACTCCGGGGCCATCTCGATATCGATGCGCTGAACGCTGCCGCGCGCGCTCTGACGCAGCGCCACGAGACGCTCCGAACGACGTTCAAGGAGCAGGATGGCGTGGGCGTACAGGTTGTGCACGCCTCGGGTCTCGAAAGAGGGCTGAGGATTGTTGATGCCTCGAGCTGCGATTTGGCCCAACTCCTGGCAAAGGAACAAACCATGAGGTTCGACCTAGAGTCTGAGCCAGCTTGGAGAGTTGCATTGTTCAAGGTGGCCGAGGATCACCATATTCTTTCCATTGTTGTACACCATATCATCTCAGACAGCCGGTCTCTCGACATTATTCAGCAGGAGCTTGGAGAACTCTACGCGGCCGCCTCGCAGGGGAAATCGATTTCGACTTGTCCCTTGGGTCCAATTCCCATTCAATACCGCGACTTGACGACATGGCAGAACCAGGACGAGCAGGTTGCCGAGCAGGAAAGGCAGCTCGGATACTGGATCGAGCGGCTCGAGAACAACACACCGGCCGAACTCCTCACAGAGCTTCCCCGGCCAGCTATCCTATCTGGCGAAGCTGGCAAGATGTCCTTCCCGATCGATGGATCGGTACACAAAGAACTCCTGGCCTTCTGCCGCTCCCAGCAAGTAACCGCCTACGCCGTGCTGCTGGCAGCGTTTCGCGTGGCGCACTTTCGCCTCACTGGAGCCGAGGATGCGACCATCGGAGCGCCCGTTGCCAACCGCGACCGGCCGGAGCTGGAGAACATGGTTGCTCCCCTGGCCACTCTGCAGTGCATGCGAGTCGTACTCGACGAGGACGACACCTTCGAGTCGGTGCTGCGGCAGATCATGTCCGTCACGACAGAGGCACATGCCAACCGCGACGTCCCCTTTGAGCGCATCGTGTCTGCGTTGCTGCCCGGGTCGACAGACACATCACGACACCCGCTTGTGCAGCTCATGTTTGCTTTGCATCCCGCGCAGGATACGGGCCGAGCCCGGTGGGGGTTCCTCGAGGCTGAGACGCTGCAGAGTGCGGCCCCGACACGATTCGACATGGAGATGCACCTGTTTGAGGGAGATGGCCGGTTCGATGCAGACGTGCTGTTCTCCACGGGCCTCTTCGACGCAGAAGCCATCTGCAGCGTGGTTTCCATCTTTCGGGAAGTCCTGCGCCGTGGCATCTCGGAGCCTGCGGTGAATGTGAAGACGATGCCGCTCACCGATGGGCTCGCCGCGATCCGGGACATGGGCTTGCTGGATATCGGGACCACCGACTACCCCCGCGAGGCGAGCGTCATTGATATGTTCCAAGAGCAGGTGGCCTTGAATCCAAGCGCCACGGCCGTGGCCGACGCTTCGTCGAGATTGAGCTACTCTGAGTTGGATCACAAGTCAGATCGGCTGGCCGCGTGGCTGCGCAGACGGCAGCTCAAGCCTGAGACCTTGGTTGGCGTGTTGTCTCCTCCGTCTTGCGAGACCATGGTTTCCTTCCTCGGTATCCTCAAGGCCAATCTGGCTTATCTGCCTCTCGATATCAACGTTCCCTTGGCACGCATCGAATCAATCCTTTCGGCCGTGGACGGGCACAAGCTCGTCCTGCTCGGGAGCAACGTGCCCCAACCCCAGGTGGATGTACCCGATGTTGAGATGCTGCGGATCAGCGATGCCCTGAATGGGTCTCAGGTGAATGGGCTTGCAGGGAAACAGGTGGCTGCAAAGCCCTCGGCGACTGACCTGGCCTACGTCATCTTCACCTCGGGATCGACTGGCAAGCCGAAGGGTGTCATGATCGAGCATCGGGGTATCGTACGCCTCGTGAAAGGGACAAACATTATCTCGCCCGCCCAGGCAGCAGTGCCGACGGCTCACCTGGCCAACATCGCTTTCGACCTCTCAACTTGGGAGATCTATACCCCGATCCTTAATGGCGGCACTCTGGTCTGTATCGAACACTCTGTCACGCTGGATAGCAAGGCACTAGAAGCCGTATTCACCAAGGAGGGTATTCGTGTGGCCTTTCTTGCTCCTGCTCTGATCAAGCAGTGTCTCGCCGACAGACCGGCCGTCTTTGAGGGCCTGGATAGCCTGTACGCTATTGGCGATCGCTTCGACCGACGTGACGCCCTCCATGCAAAGTCCTTGGTGAAGCATGGCGTTTACAATGCCTACGGTCCAACCGAGAATTCCGTCGTCAGCACCATCTACAGCGTCTCCGAGGCTTCACCGTTTGTCACGGGGGTGCCCGTTGGCCGGGCCATCAGCAACTCGGGCGCCTACGTCATGGATCAGCATCAGCAACTGGTCTCTCCCGGAGTGATGGGGGAGCTTGTGGTTTCTGGAGACGGTCTAGCTCGAGGATATACCGATTCGGCCCTGGATAAGAACCGATTTGTCGTGATGCAGATTAACGGCGAGTCAATCCGGGGCTATCGTACGGGAGACCGGGCCCGATACAGCCTCAAGGGTGGCCAGATTGAGTTCTTTGGCCGTCTGGATCAGCAGGTCAAGATCCGTGGCCATCGTATCGAGCCAGCCGAGGTAGAGCACGCTTTACTCAACAGTGACCAAGTACGCGATGCAGCAGTGGTTATCCGGAGACAGGAGGATGAAGAGCCTGAGATGATTGCCTTCGTTACCACGCAGGGTACGCTCCCTGATCACCTCCTCAACATCAACGGCAGCGGCCACGTTCTCGACGGCAGCAAGAACGACCAATTCGCCGTTCACGTCGAGAGTGAACTGCGCCGGCGTTTGCAGATGTTGCTGCCCTCCTACATGATGCCGGCCCGCATCGTGGTGCTTGACCATCTCCCTCTCAACCCCAACGGCAAAGTCGACCGGAAGGCGCTGGGTCAGTCGGCCAAGACTGTGCAGAAGAGCAAGCTGGTCTCACAGCGCGTCGCCCCACGCAATGAGATCGAGGCCGTGCTCTGCGAGGAGTTCAGGCGTGTGCTTGGTGTCGAGGTTGGCATCACCGATAACTTCTTCGACCTGGGTGGTCATTCCTTGACAGCCATGAAACTCGCGGCACGCATCAGCCGGAGGCTCGACATTCAAGCATCCGTAGCAACTGTCTTTGAGAAGCCGATGCTCGCTGACCTCGCCGCCACGATCCATCGCGGCTCGACCCTGTATAGCGTCATCCCTACGACAGAATACACTGGACCGGTGGAGCAATCGTTTGCCCAAGGCCGTCTGTGGTTCCTTGAGCAGCTGAACACCGGCGCCTCATGGTATAATGTGATGCTCACCGTACGACTACGAGGCCACCTCGACGTGAATGCGCTGGGGACGGCCCTGCTCGCCCTGGAGAAACGGCACGAGACTCTTCGGACGACCTTTGAGGAGCGGGACGGGGTTGGCATGCAGGTCGTCCACAGCAGCCTCATGGGGGAGCTGCGGATGATTGATAGATCAGAGAAGTCCGGCACTGCCGCGCATGAGGCACTGATGAAGGAGCAGTCAACCCGCTTCGACCTGGCTTGCGAGCCAGGTTGGAGAGTGGCGCTGCTGAAGTTGGCAGACCACCACATCTTCTCGATCGTCATGCACCACATTGTATCGGATGGATGGTCTCTCGACCTCCTACGACACGAGCTGGGCCAGTTCTACTCGGCAGCTCTACGCGGCCAGGACCCATTGTCGCGCGTTGAGCCACTCCAGATCCAATACCGCGACTTTGCGGCCTGGCAGAAGCAAGACAGCCAGCAGAAAGCAGCGCACCAGAGGCAATTGGAGTACTGGACCAAGCAGCTTGCAGACAGCACGCCCGCAGAGCTCTTGACAGACTTCCCGCGGCCCTCGATTCTATCCGGAAAGGCTGGAAAGGTCCCCGTTGCCATCGAGGGGTCTCTATACGACATGCTTCAAGTCTTCGGCCGCACCCATCAAGTCACGTCGTTTGCTGTCCTACTCGCAGCCTTCCGTGCAGCACATTTCCGGCTTACGGGATCGGATAATGCCACTATTGGTGTCCCCAGCGCGAACCGGAATCGGCCTGAGCTTGAGAACATGATCGGCTTCTTCGTGAACACACAATGTATACGTATCACGATCGATGAAAACGACAGCTTTGAATCGTTGGTCCGGCAGGTCCGGTCGACGACTACAGCCGCACAGGACAATCAGGATGTCCCGTTCGAACAGGTCGTTTCCAGCCTCATGCCGAGCAGCTCGAGAGATGCATCCCGGAACCCTCTGGTGCAGCTCATGTTTGCACTGAACGGCCAGCAGGATCTGTTCAAGATCCAACTGGAAGGGACCGAAGAGGAGGTGATCCCAACAGAAGAGGTGACGAGGTTCGACATCGAGTTCCATCTCCACCAAGGCGCCAGCAAGCTGAGCGGTGATATCATATTCGCTGCCGACTTATTCGAAGCCGAAACTATTCGTGGCGTCGTCGGCGTCTTTCAGGAGGTTCTGAGGCGCGGATTGCAACAGCCACAGACCCCGATCATGACAATGCCACTCACCGACGGCATTTCCGAGCTGGACAGGATGGGCTTGTTGCACATGGTCAAGACCGACTACCCCCGCGACATGTCTGTGGTAGACGTATTCCAACGGCAAGTTCGTCTCAGCGCCGATGCTACAGCTGTTATCGACTCATCTTCGCGGATGAGTTACGCCAAACTGGACCAGAGGTCCGATCAGGTGGCAGCGTGGCTTCGCCAGCGACAGCTGCCAGCCGAAACCTTTGTGGCAGTGCTCGCACCACGCTCGTGCGAGGCCGTCATCGCTCTCTTCGGCATCTTGAAGGCTGGTCATGCCTACCTACCGCTCGACGTCAATGTGCCAGCAGCGCGTCTTCGCGCCATCTTGGCCGAGGTGACGGGCGAGAAGCTGGTTCTCCTAGGAGCAGGTGAGCCATCACCGGAAGGCCAGTCGCCAGAGGTCTCGATCGTGAGGATTACCGATGCCACGAGCCCTGTCGGCCATGCCAGCTTGCGTGATGGCAAGTACAAGCCAACCGCGGGCAGCCTCGCCTATGTCATCTTCACTTCCGGATCCACTGGTCAACCCAAGGGTGTGATGATCGAGCACCGCGGAGTCTTGCGCCTTGTGAAGCAGACCAACATTCTATCCAGTCTACCGCCGGCGCAGACCTTCCGAATGGCTCACATGTCCAACCTTGCGTTTGATGCATCGATATGGGAGGTCTTCACGGCCCTTCTCAACGGAGCCTCTCTTGTATGCATCGACAGGTTTACCATCTTGGATGCTCAAGCGTTGGAGGCACTATTCCTCCGGGAGCACATCAACATCGCACTCTTCCCACCCGCCCTGTTGAAGCAATGCCTCACGGATGCAGCTGCTACCATCAAGTCTCTTGACCTCCTATACGTAGGAGGAGACCGGTTAGACACGGCGGACGCAGCTCTGGCCAAAGCCCTGGTCAAGTCAGAGGTCTACAATGCCTACGGCCCAACGGAAAACACGGTCATGAGCACTTTATACTCGATTGCCGACGCAGAACGATTTGTTAATGGTGTGCCAATTGGCAGAGCCGTTAGCAACTCTGGGGTCTACGTGATGGACCAGAATCAGCAGCTTGTGCCGTTGGGCGTGATGGGAGAGCTGGTAGTCACTGGAGATGGTTTGGCTCGCGGCTATACCAACCCGGCTCTTGATTCCGACCGGTTCGTTGATGTCATTGTCCGAGGCCAGCTTCTCAGGGCCTATCGCACAGGTGACCGAGCTCGTTACCGGCCCAAGGATGGCCAGGTTGAGTTCTTTGGTCGCATGGATCGCCAGGTCAAGGTCCGAGGGCACCGCATCGAGCTCGCCGAAGTAGAACACGCTTTGTTAAGCAGTTCCGGTGTGCACGATGCCGTTGTCGTTTCAAACTCGCAGGAAGACAATCAGGGGGTCGAGATGGTGGCCTTCATCACCGCCCAAGACAACGAGACTCTCCAGGAAGCACAGTCGAGCAACCAAGTCCAGGAATGGGAGAGCCATTTCGAGACCACGGCCTACGCGGACATCACGGCGATTGATCAAAACACGCTCGGCCGAGACTTTACATCCTGGACCTCCATGTACGATGGAACGCTCCTTGACAAGAGGGAGATGCAGGAATGGCTCGACGATACTATGCGCACTTTCCTTGACGGTCAAGCAGCTGGCCACGTGCTTGAGATCGGTACCGGCACCGGTATGGTTCTGTTTAATCTTGGTCAAGCTGGGCTGAAGAGCTACATTGGACTGGAACCCTCCCAATCCGCGGTTCAATTCGTCAACAAGGCAGCCCAAACGTTCCCAGGGCTCGAGGGAAAGGCTCAAGTACACGTCGGCACGGCGATGGATACGGGCCGGCTTAGCGCTTCTAGCCCGGATCTGATCGTCATGAACTCCGTGGCCCAGTATTTCCCGAGCCAAGAATACCTCGCCGAGGTGGTTGAGGCCCTGGTCCGGATTCCAGGTGTTCGCCGTATCTTCTTCGGAGACATGAGAACCTATGCCACCCACAAAGACTTCCTTCTTGCACGGGCGGTCCACACACACGGTAGCAAGGTGACGAGATCTAAAGTGCAACAGGAGGTGGCCCGGTTAGAGGAACTGGAGGAGGAATTGCTTGTCGACCCTGCCTTCTTCACAAGACTCAAGGAATCTCTGTCGGAAGAAATAGAACACGTTGAGATCCTGCCGAAGAACATGAAGGTGAACAACGAGCTGAGCTCATACCGGTACGGCGCGGTTCTGCACATCCGTAACCACAACCAGAATCAAAGCAGGTCGATTCAAAAGATCAATGCAGAGTCCCGGATCGACTTCGCCTCAAGCCAGATGGATAGACAGGGTCTTGCTCGGCTGTTGAAAGAGAACAAAGAAGCCGAAAGTATCGCTGTGTTCAACATCCCTTACAGCAAGACTATCGTGGAACGGCACATCGCCAAGTCTTTGGCTGATGACCACGACGGCGATGATACACACAGCTCAATCGATGGAGTCGCCTGGATCTCAGCCGCGCGCGAGAAGGCGAGCCAGTGTCCATCTCTTGATGTGCATGACCTCGTGCAGTTGGCCGAGGACGCTGGGTTCCGCGTCGAGATCAGCTGGGCCCGCCAAAGGTCCCAGAACGGCGCTCTCGATGCTTGCTTCCATCACTTCCAGCCTACCGAGAACGAAAGCCGCGCGCTCGTCGATTTCCCCACCGACTACAAGGGCCAACAAGCCAGAAGCCTGACGAACCGGCCCCTGCAGCGGGTTGAGAGCCGCCGAATCGAAGCACAGGTCCGAGAGCAGCTCCAAGTATTGCTCCCGGCATACATGATCCCTGCCCGGATTGTGGTTCTCCAGAACATGCCGCTGAACACGAACGGCAAGGTAGATCGCAAGGAGCTCACCCTTCGAGCCAAGGTCACGCCGCAGGCTAAGCCGAGCTCCGAACTCGTGGCTCCTCGTGATTCTATTGAAGCCATCATCTGCAAGGAATTCAAGAATGTTCTCGGCGTCGATGTGGGTATTACAGACAACTTCTTTAATGTCGGAGGACATTCTCTTTTGGCCACAAAGCTCGCAGCGCGCCTGAGCCGACAACTTAATGCCCAGATCGCAGTCAAAGACATCTTCGACCGGCCAGTTATCGCCGACCTGGCAGCCACAATCCAGCAGGATACCACGGAGCACAACCCCATCCTACCGACCTCTTATACCGGTCCAGTCGAACAATCGTTCGCCCAAGGCCGACTCTGGTTCCTCGATCAACTGAATGTCGGCGCCACATGGTATCTCATGCCCTTCGCAGTCCGGCTGCGAGGGCCTTTGGTTGTTTCTGCTCTCGCTGCCGCTCTTCTGGCCCTAGAGGAGCGCCACGAGACACTGCGAACAACCTTTGTCGAACAGGAAGGCATCGGCATGCAGGTCATCCATCCTTTTGCCCCCAAGGAACTGAGGGTGATCGATGTCTCGGGCGAGGAAGATGGCACTATCCAGAAGATACTGGAAAAGGAGCAGACAACACCCTTCAATCTCGCTTCTGAGCCCGGCTTCAGACTAGCATTACTGAAGACGGGAGAGGACGAGCACATTCTCTCGACAGTGATGCACCATGAAATCTCTGATGGCTGGTCTGTCGATATCTTCCAACAAGAAATCGGCCAATTCTACTCGGCAATCCTTCGCGGACACGATGCTTTGGCCCAGATCGCACCTCTCTCGATCCAGTATCGCGATTTCACGACTTGGCAGAGGCAGACATTCCAAGTCGCAGAGCACCGGCGGCAGCTTGCATACTGGACTCTGCAGCTCGCCGACAATAAACCAGCCGAGCTGCTGACCGACTTCAAGCGACCGCCTATGCTCTCCGGCCGCGCGGGCGAGATCCCGGTGGTCGTCGACGGCTTGATCTACGGGAAGCTTCAGGACTTCTGTCGAACCCGGCAGGTGACCGCCTTTACCGTGTTGCTGGCCGCTTTCCGCGCGGCGCACTATCGTATGACAGGGACTGAGGATGCGACGATTGGAACACCTATCGCGAACCGTAACCGGCCGGAGCTTGAGGGCTTGATCGGCTTCTTCGTCAACACACAGTGCATGCGTATCACCGTCGATGCAGAGGATTCATTCGAAACGTTAGTTCACCAGGTTCGAGAAACGACGCTGGCTGCACATGCCAACCAGGATGCTCCTTTCGAACAGATTGTCTCAAGCATCTTGCCCGGATCGACCGACACTTCTCGGAATCCGCTGGTACAGCTCATGTTTGCTCTACACTCGCAGCAGAATCTTGGCAAGGTCCGCCTGGAGGGTATCGAGGAGGAGGTCATCCCTATTGCTGAGACCACGAGATTTGATATCGAGTTCCATCTATACCAAGAGGCTGGGAGGCTGAACGGTAGTATCGTCTATGCAGCTGATCTCTTCGTGCCCGAGACTATACAGAGCGTCATCACCATCTTCCAAGGCACCCTACAGAAAGGCTTCAGCGAGCCCGATATGCCCGTCGCCTCTATGGCGCTTGATGGTGGGCTGGAGTCCCTCCGATGCACAGGACTGCTGCACCCTCAACAAACTGATTATCCGTCCGATGCTTCAGTGGTGCAGATCTTCAAACAGCAGGTGGCAGTTCGCCCGGATGCCATCGCGGTGAGAGATGAATCAACACGGCTGAGCTATGCCGACCTGGATCGGAAGTCGGATCAAGTGGCCTGCTGGCTATCTCGGCGAGGTATCGCTCCTGAGACGTTCGTGGCGATCCTGGCACCACGCTCGTGCGAGACAATCGTGGCCATCCTCGGTGTGTTGAAGGCCAGCCTTGCATATCTGCCTCTTGATGTCAATGTTCCTGCGTCCCGGCTCGAGGCCATCCTTTCGGAGGTATCGGGATCGATGTTAGTCCTCGTGGGCGCAGAGACGCCGATTCCAGAGGGGATGGCTGAAGCGGAGACGATCCGGATCACGGAGATTCTCGCCGACGCAAAGACCGACGACATCAACGGGCTGGCCGCGACTCAGCCCACTGCAGCAAGCCTTGCGTATGTGATCTTTACATCTGGATCGACTGGTCGACCAAAGGGTGTCATGGTCGAGCATCGCGGAATCGTACGTCTTACAAAGCAGACCAACATCACATCCAAGCTGCCAGAGTCTTTCCGCATGGCCCACATATCGAATCTCGCCTTCGATGCCTCCGTGTGGGAGGTGTTCACTACGCTTCTCAATGGAGGCACATTGGTGTGTATCGACTATTTCACTCTCTTGGAGAGCGCAGCGCTCGAGAAGGTCTTCTTCGACCAACGCGTCAATGTTGCTCTGCTCCCTCCAGCCTTGCTGAAACAGTGCCTTGACAACTCACCCGCTCTGATCAAAGCTCTCAACATTCTCTATATTGGTGGTGATAGGCTAGATGCTTCTGATGCGGCCAAAGCAAGGGGGCTCGTCCAGACGCAAGCGTTCAATGCCTACGGCCCAACAGAAAACACAGTCATGAGCACAATCTATCCCATTGCCGAAGACCCCTTCATCAATGGTGTGCCCATCGGTCATGCTGTCAGCAACTCGGGGGCTTTTGTCATGGACCAGAATCAGCAAATCATCCCCCCTGGTGCAATGGGAGAACTCATCGTGACCGGAGACGGCCTTGCACGAGGCTACACTACTCCCTCTCTCAACGCTGGTCGATTTATCAACGTTGATATCGATGGCGAACAAGTCAGGGCATACCGCACAGGAGATCGAGTGCGCTACCGACCAAAAGACCTCCAGATCGAATTCTTCGGCCGTATCGATCACCAGGTCAAGATCCGCGGCCACCGCATCGAACCAGTCGAGGTCGAGTATGCTCTTCTGAGCCACGACCTGGTCACTGATGCGGCAGTCGTTACCCACTCTCAAGAAAACCAAGACCTGGAGATGGTTGGATTCGTGGCCGCCCGAGTCGCTGATGTTGGAGAGGATGAGTGTAGCAACCAGGTCCAAGAATGGCAGACTCACTTCGACAGCGTCGCATACGCAGATATCACCACCATCGATCAGCAAAGCCTTGGACGGGACTTCATGTCATGGACCTCCATGTACGATGGCAGCCTGATCGAGAAGAGCCAGATGCAGGAGTGGCTCGATGACACCATGCGGTCACTTCTGGATTCCCAGCCCCCTGGTCATGTACTCGAAGTTGGTACAGGAACTGGCATGGTTCTGTTCAACTTCGGCAGAGAAGGGGGCCTGCAAAGTTATATTGGCCTAGAGCCATCGCCATCCGCAACCGCGTTTGTCAACAAGGCCGCCAAGTCATTCCCTGGGCTTGAGGATAGGATCCGGGTTGAAGTTGGAACAGCAACTGATATCGACCGGCTTGGAGACGATCTGCACGCAGGTCTTGTCGTCGTAAACTCGGTCGCTCAATACTTCCCGAGTCAAGAATATCTCGCCCAGTTGGTCAGAGATCTTACCAAGGTCCCTGGCGTGGAGCGTATCTTCTTTGGTGATATGAGGTCGCACGCTATCAACAGGGATTTCCTTGTCGCTCGCGCAGTTCACGCACTGGGCGACAAGGCAACAAAGGCCGAGATTCAACAGGAGGTTGCCCGAATGGAAGAGTCTGAAGACGAACTGCTCGTTGACCCGGCCTTTTTCACCTCCCTGGCGACGCAAGTAGAGAAGATCAAGCAAGTGGAGATTCTCCCCAAGAGAATGCGAGCCACGAACGAGCTGAGCTCGTATCGATATGCTGCTGTTCTGCACGTTAATGAGCTGGCGAAACCGGCACACAAGGTCAGTCCCGGCGCCTGGGTCGATTTTGCCGCGACGAAGATGGATCGCGATGCCCTGATCCGTCTGCTCAAGGGCACCAAAAGTCCCGACCACATTGCGATGGCCAATATTCCCAACAGCAAGACAATCGTCGAGCGAACCATCTGCGAATCGGTTTATGGCGTGAGCGGAGACGCCAAAGACTCAAACGACAGAGTCTCATGGCTTTCGGCTGCTCGATCGAATGCCGTGAAAGTGGCTTCCCTCTCCGCGATCGATCTCGTCGACGTTGCACAAGAGGCAGGCTTCCGGGTCGAGATCAGCTGCGCGCGGCAGTGGTCTCAGAATGGCGCGTTGGACGCCGTATTCCACCACCTTGACTCACCACCACAGTCGTCTCATGTGTTGATGGACTTCTTGACCGACCACCAAGGTCGACCAGAAGACACCCTGACGAACCACCCGCTGCACCGAGCACAGTCTCGACGCGTCGAGAGGCAGATCCGCGAGAAACTCCAGACGCTGCTGCCGGCCTACATGATCCCGGCCCAGATCATGGTTCTTGACAAGCTACCCCTAAACGCCAATGGAAAGGTCGACCGGAAGCAGTTGACGCAACGGGCCCAAACGGTACCCAAGGCCAAGCAAGTGTCTTCTCCTGTGGCCCCGCGCACAGAGATCGAAAGGGTGCTCTGCCAGGAGTTCTCAGACGTCCTAGGGGTTGATATCGGGATAATGGAAAGCTTTTTCGATCTCGGTGGCCACTCGCTCATGGCAACAAAGCTCGCCGCACGCATCAGCCGCCGACTAGAGACTCACGTCTCCGTCAAGGAGATCTTTGACCATCCGCGAGTCTGTGATCTTGTTCTCATAGTACAGCAGGGATCAGCGCCTCATGATCCCATCGTTTCGACCAAATACACCGGGCCGGTGCCTCAGTCGTTTGCCCAGGGTCGTCTTTGGTTCCTCAACCAGCTCAACTCTGGTGCAACGTGGTATCTCATGCCCCTTGCCGTCCGTCTTCGCGGTGCCATGAACGTTCATGCTCTTACCGCGGCCTTGTTGGCCCTCGAGAGGCGTCACGAGCTCCTCCGCACCACGTTCTACGAACAAAACGGCGTCGGTGTGCAAAAGGTCAATCCAGTTGTCACCGAGACCCTGAGGATCATTGATCTCTCCAACGGCGACGGCGATTATCTCCCGACATTGAAAAAGGAGCAAACTGCTCCGTTCCGCCTGGAAACCGAGCCCGGATGGCGCGTGGCTCTACTGCGCCTCGGGCCAGGCGACTACATCTTATCTATCGTCATGCATCACATCATTTCCGACGGCTGGTCTGTGGATGTTCTCTTCCAAGAGCTGGGCCAGTTCTATTCCACGGCTATCAAAGGCCACGATCCCCTATCGCAGACCACACCCCTCCCGATCCATTATCGCGATTTTGCTCTGTGGCAGAAGAAGCCAACCCAAGAAAACGAACACGAGCGTCAGCTGCAATACTGGGTCGAGCAACTTGCAGATAGTGCCCCGGCTGAGCTGCTCACGGATCTGCCGCGGCCTTCGATCCTCTCTGGTCAGGCTGGGGAGATCTCGGTCACGATCGAGGGAGCACTATACAGGAACTTGGAGGAATTCTGCCGGGTCCATCGCGTCACCTCCTTCGTGGTACTGCTTGCGGCCCTGCGCGCAGCCCATTATCGCCTCACAGGTTCCGAAGACGCAACTATCGGGACACCAATCGCCAATCGTAACCGACCTGAACTTGAGCAGATAATCGGCTTCTTCGTCAATACTCAATGTATTCGCATTACCGTCAACGAGGACGAGACATTTGAGTCACTGGTGCAGCAGGTCCGGTCAACGGCGACAGCTGCATTCGCCCATCAGGACGTCCCGTTCGAGAAGATCGTCTCTGCTCTTTTGCCCGGTTCCCGAGATGCATCCCGAAACCCACTTGTGCAGCTCATGTTCGCGGTGCATTCGCAGAGGAACCTCGGCGAGCTGAAGCTGGAAAACGCCCACAGCGAGGTTGTTCCCACGGAGATCACGACCCGGTTCGATTTGGAATTCCACCTGTTCCAGCAAGACGACAAGCTTGAGGGCTCCATCTTCTATTCAACCGATCTCTTCGAAGCAGTCTCGGTCCAAAGTCTTCTTTCACTATTCCAGGAAATTCTGCGCCGAGGTTTGAACGGTCCGGATGTGCCCATCAGCACCCTACCACTTCAGGATGGAATCGTCGACCTACAAATACGGGGCCTGTTGGATGTCCAGAAGACGGAATATCTTCGCGATTCCTCTGTGGTTGATGTGTTCCATGAGCAGGTCTCGATTAACCCCGATTCCATTGCACTGATACATGGCTCGGAGAAGCTCAGCTACGCCCAGCTCGACAGGGAATCTGACAGGGTCGCTCGCTGGCTCCGTCACCGTTCTTTCAGCTCCGGCATGTTAATTGCGGTGTTGGCGCCACGGTCTTGCGAGACGATCATCGCGTTCCTCGGAATCCTCAAGGCAAACCTCGCGTACCTACCTCTGGATGTCAAGGCTCCTGCTGCCCGCATTGATGCCATTGTATCGTCGCTGCCCGGGAACAAGCTCATTCTGCTGGGCGCAAACGTTACGCCGCCCAAGCTTCAGGAAGTGGGCATCGATTTCGTGCCCATCTGTGATACCTTCACTACACTCACTGACGTCACACTTCAAGATGGGCCTACCATCGAGCGGCCCTCTGCGCAAAGCCTTGCGTACGCCATGTTCACGTCTGGTTCTACCGGACGACCGAAGGGTGTCATGGTCCAGCACCGCAACATCGTCCGCTTGGTGAAGAACAGTAACGTCGTCGCTAAGCAGCCCGCAGCAGCTCGCATAGCACATATATCGAACTTGGCGTTTGACGCCTCGTCTTGGGAGATTTATGCCCCGCTGCTCAACGGCGGCGCAATTGTGTGTGCCGACTACTTCACAACGATTGATCCGCAGGCTCTTCAAGAAGTCTTCCAGGAACACGAGATCCGCGGTGCTATGCTGCCGCCCTCGCTCCTCAAGCAGTGCCTGGTTCAGGCCCCAGACATGATCAGCAGGCTCGACATCTTGTTTGCTGCTGGTGATCGCTTCGATAGCGTGGATGCTCTCCAGGCCCAACGTCTCGTTGGCTCGGGCGTCTTCAATGCGTATGGCCCTACGGAGAATACGATTCTGAGCACCATCTATAACGTTGCTGAAAACGACTCCTTCGTTAACGGCGTTCCCATAGGCAGTGCTGTGAGCAACTCCGGAGCCTACATCATGGACAAGAACCAGCAGCTCGTGCCAGCTGGAGTCATGGGAGAACTGGTCGTTACTGGTGACGGTCTCGCCCGCGGCTATATGGATCCAAAGCTCGATGCAGACCGCTTTATCCAACTGACAGTCAACGGCAGCGAACAAGTCAGGGCATATCGCACCGGCGACCGTGTGCGATACCGACCAAAGGACTTCCAGATCGAGTTCTTCGGTCGTATGGACCAGCAAATCAAGATCCGCGGCTACCGTATCGAGCCGGCCGAGGTAGAGCAGGCCTTCCTGAATGATAGCTTCGTCGAGGACGTTGCCATCGTTATTCGGACCCCAGAGAACCAAGAGCCTGAGATGGTCGCCTTTGTCACTGCCAAGGGCGACAACTCCGCGAGAGAGGAAGAGGCTACAACCCAGATCGAAGGTTGGGAGGCGCATTTCGAGGGTGGTGCATACGCCGACATCGAGGAGATCGAAAGCGAGGCGCTTGGTTACGACTTTATGGGCTGGACGTCCATGTACGATGGCACTGAGATCGACAAGGACGAGATGAGAGAGTGGCTGGATGACACGATGCGCTCTCTCCTCGATGGAAAGCCGGCTGGTCGGGTTCTTGAGATTGGTACCGGTACCGGTATGGTCATGTTCAACCTTGGCAGGTCACAAGGGCTCGAAAGGTATATTGGCCTCGAACCTGCACCGTCGGCCGCCGAGTTCGTCAACAACACTGCAAAGTCATTCCCGGGTCTCGCGGGCAGGGCCGAAGTTCACGTCGGCACCGCCGCAGATGTCGGTACCCTACAAGGCCTGACCTCAGATATGGCCGTCATCAACTCGGTGGCGCAGTACTTCCCAACGCCAGAGTACCTGGCCGAGACGATCAAATCACTTGTCCAAGTCCCGGGCATGAAGCGCATATTCCTCGGCGATATGCGGTCCTGGGCCATGAACAGGGACTTCGCTGCCGCTCGCGCCGCCTATTCACTAGCCGACAATGTCAGCAAAGACGGCGTGAGACAGAAGATGATGGAATTGAAGGAGAAAGAGGAAGAATTGCTCGTTGACCCGGCCTTCTTCACTGCCTTGGCGAGCCAGCTGCAAGACAGGATCCAACACGTGGAGATCCTACCCAAACGAATGAAGGCTACAAATGAGCTGAGCTCGTACCGATATGCCGCCGTGCTGCACATCTCCGACGAGCCCCTTCCTATCTACAAGATTGATCCCGAAGCTTGGATCAACTTTAAGGGGTCTCGATTGACCCGAGAGGCGCTTGCACAAGTACTCAAGGAGAATCAAAATGCCGAGAGTGTGGCAATCGGCAACATTCCTTTTAGCAAGACCGTTGTAGAATGTCACATTGTGCGGTCGCTTGACCGGGAAGACGCCAATGCCCCTGAGGAATCGATGGATGGCACCGACTGGATCTCGGCCGTGCGCACAAGAGCTCAGCAGTGCCACACTCTCTCCGCAAGCGACCTGTTCGATATTGCGGAAGATGCTGGGTTCCGTGTTGAGGTCAGCTGGGCCCGTCAACATTCGCAGCACGGTGCCCTGGATGCCGTGTTCCACCACCTGAAGCCCGCTACGGAGGACAGTCGCGTTTTGATCAAGTTCCCTACAGATCACCAAGGCCGGCCGCTCAAGAGCTTGACGAATCAACCGCTCCAGCCAGCCCAGAGTCGCCGAGCCGAGCTCTTGATCCGCGAAGGGCTGCAAACCCTGCTGCCTCCCTACATGATCCCCTCGCAAATCACGCTTATCGCCCGGATGCCACTCAATGCTAACGGCAAAGTCGACCGGAGAGAACTCGCTCGTCGGGCCAAAATCACACAGAAGAGCAAACCGGTTGAGGACATCGTCCCCCCTCGGAACAGCGTCGAGGCTACGGTCTGCAAGGGCTTCACCGACGTGCTGGGCGTTGAAGTTGGGATAACAGACAATTTCTTCAATCTGGGCGGCCATTCACTGATGGCAACGAAGTTGGCGGCGCGTCTAGGCCGTCAACTCAATACACGTATCTCAGTGAGAGACGTCTTCGATCAACCAGTCGTTGCTGATCTCGCCGCCGTGATCCAACGCAACTCGGCACCTCACGAGCCGATCAAGCCAGCAGACTACACAGGGCCCGTTCCCCAGTCATTCGCACAGGGCCGTCTTTGGTTCCTCGATCAACTCAATGTCGGGGCGACGTGGTATATTATGCCCCTTGGTATCCGCCTTCACGGATCTCTCCAGGTTGATGCCCTTGCTACCGCGATATCAGCCCTGGAGCATCGCCACGAGCCTCTCCGTACGACATTCCACGAGGAAGATGGCGTCGGTGTTCAAGTCGTGCAAGATCACCGGCCCAAGGATCTGAGAATCATCGACCTGTCCACTCAGCCAAAGGACGCCTATCTTGCCGTGTTGAAGCATGAGCAGACCACGCTCTTCGACCTCGCAACCGAGCCCGGTTGGCGCGTCGCTCTGATCAGGCTTGGAGAAGAAGAGCATATAATTTCTATTGTCATGCACCATATCATATCTGACGGCTGGTCAGTCGAGGTTCTGTTTGATGAGATGCGCCGGTTCTACTCGAGTGCGCTTAGGCAACAGGATCCTCTGGAGCAAATCTTACCTCTACCGATACAGTACCGCGACTTTGCAGCATGGCAAAAGACTGGAGAGCAGGTTGCCGAGCATCAGCGGCAGTTGGACTACTGGACGGAGCACCTTGCTGACAGTACCCCTGCGGAGCTGTTAACTGACCTCCCTCGACCTTCTATCTTGTCCGGCCGTGCCAATGAGCTACCCCTTACCATCGAGGGGCGTCTTCATGACAAATTGCGCGCTTTCTGCCGAGTTCACCAAGCCACGCCGTTCGTCATTCTCCTTGCGGCCCTGAGGGCAACACATTACCGTCTTACAGGGGCTGAAGATGCCACGCTTGGAACGCCAATTGCTAACCGTAACCGACCGGAGCTTGAGAACATGATCGGTTTCTTTGTTAATACGCAGTGTATGCGCATTCCTATTGAGGAGAATGATAACTTCGAGTCCCTTGTCCGCCGAGTACGATCGACTGCAACATCCGCTTTCGCGAACCAAGACGTTCCATTTGAATCCATTGTCTCGTCTCTTCTGCCTGGATCCAGGGACGCCTCGCGCAATCCATTGGTGCAGGTCATTCTGGCTGTGCACTCTCAGCAGGATCTGGGTAAACTCACCCTGGAAGGCCTCAGAGATGAAGCTGTTGACTCGGCTATTTCAACCCGCTTCGATGTGGAGTTCCATCTTTTCGAGCACGCAGACAGGCTCAGCGGTAGCGTGCTTTACGCAAAGGAACTCTTCGAGATGCGCACGATCGAATCAGTCGTCTCCGTTTTCCTGGAGACTCTGCGGCGGGCTCTCAACCAGCCACTGACTCCCATCGCTGTCTTGCCGCTGACTGATGGAGTCGGGGAGATCGCAAGCAAGGGGCTCCTTGATGTGCCCAGGACAGACTATCCACGAGATGCAAATATCGTCGAGGTCTTCCAACAGCACGTTCGCGCTACCCCAGACGCCATCGCCGTCAAGGACGCCACTTCCATACTGACGTATGCTCAGCTAGATCAGCGGTCTGATCAACTTGCTATCTGGTTGAGTCGCCGGCACATGGTGCCCGAAACGCTGGTGGGTGTCCTTGCGCCGCGGTCATGCGAGACCATTATCGCAATGTTTGGCATTATGAAGGCCAACCTCGCCTACTTGCCTTTGGATATCAACTCGCCTGCTGCTCGACTCCGCAGCATTCTCTCAGCCGTAGATGGGAGCAAGCTTGTTTTGCTCGGCAGTGGTGTCACAGCCCCCGAGCAAGAGAACCCCGAGGTGGAAGCTGCTGCTATTCAAGAGATCTTGGCCGGCACTGGACTGGACAAGACACAAGGCAGCAACGCCCGACCCTCGGCAACGAGCCTTGCGTATGTTATCTTCACCTCTGGTTCAACCGGCAAGCCCAAGGGCGTCATGGTCGAACATCGTAGCGTTACAAGATTGGCAAAGCCCAGCAACGTCATCTCTAAGCTACCACGAGGAGCCAGGGTGGCGCACCTCGCCAACATTGCCTTCGATGCCTCGATCTGGGAAATTGCCACAACTCTTCTGAATGGAGCCACGCTTGTTTGTCTCGACTATCACACAGTTCTCGACTGCAGGACTCTCAAAGAAGTCTTCGAAAGGCAAGGCATTACCGTTGTCACACTGATGCCTGCGCTCCTCAAGCAGTGCGTGGCCGAAATACCCGAGACCCTCGCACACCTCGACCTCCTGTATACCGGTGGAGATCGAGTGGGTGGTCACGATGCTATGCGGGCTCGCTCGCTAGTCAAGATCGGCATGCTCAGCGGTTACGGCCCTACGGAGAACACCGTCATCAGCACCATCTACGAAGTTGAGGCAGACGAGATGTTTGTGAATGGTGTGCCCATCGGCAAGACTGTGAGCAACTCCGGGGCATATGTTATGGATCGGAATCAGCAGCTGGTGCCTAGTGGCGTGATAGGTGAGCTTGTGGTCACTGGCGATGGCCTTGCTCGCGGATACACCGATCCGTCCCTGAACAAGAACCGCTTCATTTACATCACTGTCAATGGAGAGAGTATCAGGGCATATCGGACTGGCGATCGGGTGAGGTACCGGCCTAAGGATCTGCAGATTGAATTCTTTGGCCGCATGGACCAGCAGGTCAAGATCCGTGGCCATCGAATCGAGCCGGGCGAGGTGGAGAGCGCATTGCTCAGTCACAACTCGGTACAAGACGCCGCGGTCGTCATTTGCGCGCCAGCAGATCAAGACTCGGGCGCGGAAATGGTGGCATTCGTTGCCGCCCGGAATACCGAAGACGAAGACACCCGGGAGGAAGAAGCAGTCGATCAGGTTCAAGGGTGGGAGACGCACTTCGAAACAGCCGCATATTCAGAAGTCAAGGACATTCGACAGTCAGAAGTCGGCAACGACTTCATGGGCTGGACTTCTATGTATGACGGCAGCGAGATCGACAAGACAGACATGCACGAGTGGCTCAACGACGCCATGCGTATGATACTCGACGCCAGAGAGCCGGGCCATGTACTGGAGATCGGTACCGGAACCGGCATGATCATGTTCAACCTTGCCAAGTGTCCTGGTCTGCAGGGCTACGTCGGCTTCGAGCCTTCAAAGTCGGCAGCCCAATTCGTCAATGATGCAGCCCAGTCATTCCCGGCTCTGAAGGATGGCCGGTCAATAGTCCATGTGGGCACAGCGACAGACATCAACAAGGCTGGGCCGATTCAACCACGCCTCGTCGTTATCAACTCAGTAGCGCAGTATTTCCCCACGCCAGAGTACCTCTTCAGTGTTGTGGAGGCCCTTGTGCAGATCCCAAGCGTTGAACGCATCGTCTTTGGTGACATGAGAACCAACGCTATCAACAGAGACTTCGTCGCAAGCCGAGCATTGCACACCCTCGGCGAGAAAGCAAACAAGCGCCTGGTCCGCCAGATGATCTATGAGCTCGAAGCTAACGAAGAGGAACTTCTGACGGACCCTGCATTCTTTACATCCTTGCGTACGCGCTTGGGTGAGAAGATCAAGCACGTCGAAATTCTCCCCAAGACCATGAAGGCTACCAACGAGCTCAGCAAGTACCGATATGCCGCAGTACTACATGTGCGTGGCTCGAGAGAACAATCAACTATACACCAAGTCTCTCCCAACGCCTGGATAAACTTTGCGGCAGACGGTCTCGACCGGCAGACCCTCATCAACTTGCTGAAGGAGTACAAGGATGCCGGGACCGTCGCTATCGGTAATATCCCGTACAGCAAGACCATTGTTGAGCGGTTTGTCAACAAGTCACTGAGCGAGGATGATATGGAGGAAGGCCAGAACTCACTGGACGGATCAGCTTGGGTTGCAGCCGTCCGGATGGCCGCTCGAAGCTGCCCATCACTCGATGCAATGGATGTCAAGGAGATTGCCCAAGAGGCGGGATACCAGGTCGAAGTCAGTTGGGCGCGTCAATGGTCCCAGAATGGTGCGCTCGATGCCATCTTCCATCACTTCGAACCGCCCAAGGATGGTGCTCGCACACTTATTGAGTTCCCGACGGATTACGAAGGCCGGAGTGTGAACACCTTGACAAACCGTCCCCTGAACAGCATTCAAAGCCGCCGTCTTGGGACGCAGATCCGCGAGAAGCTGCAGACCCTCCTGCCGCCTTACATGATCCCATCGCGCATCATGGTCCTTGATCAGATGCCTGTCAACAACAACGGCAAGATTGACCGCAAGGAGCTTGTGCGGAGAGCTATCGTGGCCCCGAAGCCAAGGTCAGCGGCTACTCGGGTAGCCCCCCGCAATGAGATCGAGGCTATTCTGAGAGACGAATTCGAGGACGTGCTCGGAACGGAAGTCAGCGTGCTGGATAACTTCTTTGATCTCGGTGGGCACTCACTTATGGCCACGAAGCTCGCCGCCCGCGTTAGCCGCCGCCTTGATGCCCATATTTCCATCAAAGACGTCTTTGATCGGCCGGTGCTGGCGGATCTTGCGGCATCCATCCAGAGAGAATCGGCTCCTCATGACCCGATTCCGCAAAGGCCTTACACTGGGCCGGCTGAACAGTCATTTGCCCAAGGTCGCCTATGGTTCCTTGACCAGCTTAACCTTGGCGCGACCTGGTACCTGATGCCTTTGGCCATCCGTATCCGTGGCCAGTTGAGGGTAGCTGCGTTGTCTGCCGCACTCTTTGCCTTGGAGAGACGACATGAGACCTTGAGAACCACCTTTGAAGAAAGCGACGGCGTTGGCGTGCAAATTGTTGGAGAGGCTCGCAACTCGGACCTTCGGGTTCATGACGTTTCTACCGGAGACGACGGGGAGTACCTTGAGGTACTCAGAAGGGAACAGATTGTGCCCTTTGACCTCTCGTCAGAGCCTGGCTGGAGGGTTTGCCTGATCAAAACGGGCGAAGAGGATCATGTCCTATCCATCGTCATGCACCATATTATTTACGATGGCTGGTCCGTGGACATTCTCCGCGCAGAGTTGGGTCAATTCTATTCCGCTGCCCTACGCGGCCAGGACCCCTTGCTACACGCCAACCCCCTCCCTATTCAATACCGGGATTTCGCGGCATGGCAAAAGGAGGCAAAACAGGTCGAAGAGCATCAACGTCAACTTGGGTACTGGTCGAAACAGCTCGTTGACAGCACCCCAGCCGAGCTCTTGACGGATCTGCCTCGCCCGTCTATCCTGTCCGGTCGTGCCGGGTCGGTGGATGTCACGATCGAAGGCTCTGTTTATGGAGCCCTTCAGTCGTTCTGCCGCACGCGTTCGGTAACCACATTCGTTGTGCTTCTGACTGTGTTCCGGATCGCGCATTTCCGTCTCACTGCCGTCGACGACGCGACTGTCGGCACGCCTATCGCAAACCGTAACCGTCCTGAACTGGAGACGTTGGTTGGCTGCTTTGTAAACACGCAATGTATGCGTATCAGCATAGCCGACGATGCTAACTTTGAGGGTCTTGTGCGACAGGTGCGTAATGTTGCAACGGCAGCTTACGCGAACCAAGATGTTCCTTTCGAACAAATCGTGTCCGCCCTAGTTCCAGGGTCGAGAAACACATCGCGCAACCCCCTGGTTCAGCTCATGTTTGCTGTCCAGTCCGTGGAAGACTATGACCAGGTCCGACTCGAGGGCTTGGAGAGTGTCATGATGCCTGGAGAAGCCTCCACACGCTTTGATATGGAATTCCACCTTGTCCCCGGCGATCAGAAGCTTACGGGCAGCGTTCTTTACTCCTCAGACCTTTTTGAGCAAGGGACTATCCAGAACTTCGTCGACATCTTCCAAGAATGTCTTCGCTCCGTCCTGGACCAGCCATTGACCCCGATCTCCGTTCTTCCCTTCAGCAACGTCGTTTCAAACCTCGAGAGCTTGAATCTCCTGGAGATGCCGACCACGGACTACCCCCGCGATCGGACAGTCGTTGATCTCTTCCGAGAGCAAGCGGCAATCTGCCCCGACAGCATCGCCGTCAAAGACTCATCGTCGCAACTGACATATGCTCAACTGGATGAACAATCCGACCGTGTTGCCGCCTGGCTGCACGAGCGCCACATGCCGGCGGAGTCTTTGGTCGGTGTACTGTCGCCACGGTCGTGCGAGACTATCATCGCGTACTTTGGCATCATGAAGGCAAACCTGGCTTACCTGCCGTTGGATGTTTATGCGCCAGATGCCCGTTTGGCGGCTATCCTGGATACAGTCGAAGGCGAAAGACTGCTTCTGTTGGGCGCAGGTGTCCCTCAGCCCGGCATCCAGATCCCTCGCCTGTCAACGGCATACATCGCGGAAGCACTGAACCATGCCACGACCGTCGATGTCACTTCCATCCCACAGCCCTCGGCCACCAGCCTTGCGTACGTCATTTTCACTTCAGGATCTACTGGCAAGCCCAAGGGTGTCATGATCGAGCATCGCGGCATCGTGCGCCTGGTCAGAGATACCAATGTCAACGTGTTCCCGGAATCGGGATCAGCTTTGCCTGTCTCTCACTTCTCCAACCTCGCCTGGGATGCGGCAACTTGGGAGATCTACACTGCCGTGCTCAATGGAGGGACCGTTGTGTGCATTGACCGAGACACCATGCTGGACATAGCCGCGTTGAACTCAACATTCCGGAAGGAGAACGTTCGGGCTGCCTTCTTCACCCCTGCCTTCCTGAAGCAATGCCTTGCCGAGACGCCAGAACTGGTCGCCAACCTAGAGATCCTTCACACGGCAGGTGATCGTCTCGATCCTGGAGATGCCAACCTGGCTGGAAAGACAGCCAAGGGTGGTATCTTCAACGTCCTAGGTCACACAGAGAACACTGCCTATAGTACCTTCTACCCTGTGGTTGGTGAGGAGACGTTCGTCAATGGTGTCCCCGTCGGTCGCGGCATCAGCAACTCCCATGCATATATCATCGACCGACACCAGAAGCTCGTACCCGCAGGTGTCATGGGAGAGCTTGTTCTCACTGGCGACGGTGTTGCGCGAGGTTACACCGACTCTGCGCTGAACAAGGATCGATTCGTTCACATCAATATCAACGGCACAAGCACATGGTCGTACCGCACAGGCGACAAGGCACGTTATCGACCAAGGGACGGCCAGCTGGAATTCTTTGGCCGCATGGACCAAATGGTCAAGATCCGCGGTGTTCGAATCGAACCCGGTGAAGTTGAGCTCACCCTGCTCGACCACAAGTCCGTACTGGCCGCGACTGTGGTGGTCAGAAGACCACCCAACGGCGACCCGGAGATGATTGCCTTCATCACCATCGACGCTGAAGACGGCGTGCAAACTCACAAGGCCATTTACAAGCACCTCCAGGGTATCTTGCCCGCGTACATGATTCCCTCACACCTTGTCATCCTTGACCAGATGCCGGTCACCGACAACGGCAAGGTCGATCGCAAGGATCTCGCACTCAGAGCACAGACAGTACAGAAAAGCAGATCTACCGCTGTAAGGGTACCACCTCGTGACGAGGTGGAGGCTGTTGTTTGCGAAGAGTACAGCAACTTACTTGAAGTTGAGGTTGGCATTACCGACGGATTCTTCGACCTGGGTGGACATTCGCTCCTTGCCACCAAGCTTGCGGCCCGCCTAAGCCGACAACTCAATACTCGCGTGTCGGTCAAGGACGTCTTTAACCAGCCAATACTCGCTGACCTCGCTGATATCATCCGCCGCGGTTCCCAACGCCACGATCCGATTCCTGCCACTCCTTACACGGGCCCTGTCGAACAGTCGTTCGCTCAGGGTCGCCTGTGGTTCTTGGAACAACTGAACCTAGGTGCCAGCTGGTACTTGATGCCCTTCGCGATCCGGATGCGTGGGCCCCTCCAGACAAAGGCGCTGGCTGTCGCACTGAACGCCTTGGTGCACCGGCACGAGGCGTTGCGGACGACGTTCGAGGACCACGATGGGGTTGGTGTTCAGGTTATTCAACCAAAGTCAAGCCAAGACTTGCGGATCATCGATCTATCAGACGCTGTAGATGATACTGCCTATCTCGCCGCGCTCGAGAGGGAACAGACAACAGCCTTCGACCTGACCTCCGAACCAGGGTGGAGAGTGTCACTCGTACGCCTAGGTGGCGATGATTTCATCCTTTCTATCGTTATGCACCACATTATCTCTGATGGCTGGACTGTTGATGTGCTACGACAAGAACTCGGCCAGTTCTATTCAGCTGCGATCAGGGGTCAGGAGCCTTTATCGCAGGCTAAGCCCCTCCCTATTCAATACCGCGACTTTGCTGTTTGGCAGAAGCAGGAGAACCAGATCAAGGAGCAAGCGAAGCAGCTCAAGTATTGGTCACTGCAGCTCGCAGATAGCACCCCCTGCGAGTTCCTGACAGACCTCCCTCGGCCCTCTATCCTGTCTGGTGAAGCTGACGCCGTTCCTATCGTGATCGATGGCACGGTGTATCAGCTCCTTACCGATTTCTGCCGGACGCACCAAGTCACATCGTTCTCAGTCCTGCTCGCAGCCTTCCGCACTGCCCACTGCCGCCTTACCGGGACACTCGATGCGACGGTTGGCACGCCAATCGCTAACCGGAACCGGCCAGAGTTGGAAAGCCTGATCGGTTTCTTCGTTAACACGCAGTGTATGAGGATGACAATCAGTGAGACTGAAACCTTTGAGTCACTAGTCCAGCAGGTTCGCTTGACTACGAAAGAAGCCTTTGCGAACCAAGATGTGCCGTTTGAGCAGATTGTGTCGACCCTTCTTCCTGGATCACGAGATACGTCAAGGAACCCGCTTGTGCAGGTCATGTTTGCCCTGCAATCACAGCAAGACCTCGGAAGAATCCAGCTGGAAGGTATGACGGACGAAGCTATGGAAACCCCGCTGTCGACGAGGCTCGACCTTGAGGTCCACCTCTTCCAGGAGGTTGGAAAGCTGAGTGGCAGCTTCTTGTACTCCACAGACCTCTTCGAGGTCGAGACGATTCGTGGAATCGTTGATGTGTTCCTGGAGATCTTGTGCCGCGGCCTTGAGCAACCCAACCAGCGACTGATGGCCATGCCAATTACCGATGGTATCACAAAGCTACGAGACCAGGGTCTCCTAAGAGTGGCGAAACCAGCCTACCCTCGCGAATCGAGTGTTATAGATCTGTTCAGACAGCAGGTTGCCGCCGCACCGGATACCATGGCTGTGTGGGATTCCTCCTCAACATTGACCTATGCCGACCTCGATGGGCAATCGAACAAGCTCGCCCACTTGCTGTGCCAGCGCAATATGGCCCCAGAGACCTTGGTAGCTGTATTCGCGCCACGCTCATGCCTCACTATCGTCGCATTCCTCGGTGTTTTGAAGGCTAATCTGGCCTACCTACCCTTGGATGTTAATGCGCCTGCTGCTCGTATCGAGGCTATCCTGTCAGCAGTACCAGGCCACAAGCTGGTCCTGGTGCAGGCTGATGGGCCCGAGCTTGGCCTGACGATGGCCGATACTGAACTGGTGCAGATCGACGAGGCACTTGCATCCAGTTCATCCGGTGACCATGAGCAGACCGCAGCGTCCGGCCCTTCTGCCACAAGTCTCGCCTACGTGATGTTCACGTCAGGGTCTACTGGGAAACCAAAGGGTGTAATGATCGACCACCGCAGCATCATTCGGCTTGTCAAGAACAGCGATGTTGTTGCCACTCTGCCTACGCCAGTCCGGATGGCGAATGTATCAAACCTTGCCTTCGACATCTCGGTGCAAGAAATCTACACGGCGCTCCTAAACGGTGGCACTCTGGTCTGCTTGGACTATCTGGCGCTGTTGGACAGCAAAACGCTTTACAACGTTTTTGTGGAAGCACAGGTCAACGCCGCCATGTTCACGCCGGTTCTCCTCAAGCAATGTCTTGGAAACATGCCCACCATCATCAGTCGCCTGAGTGTTCTCTTCAACGTTGGTGACAGGCTGGATGCCCACGATGCTGTGGTTGCATCAGGCCTGATCCAAGACGCCGTATACAATGCCTACGGTCCCACGGAGAACGGCATGCAGAGTACGATGTACAAGGTTGACGTCAATGAGCCTTTCGTCAACGGCGTCCCGATCGGTCGATCCATCACCAACTCTGGGGCTTACGTCATGGACGGCAATCAACAGCTCGTATCTCCTGGTGTGATGGGAGAAATTGTCGTTACCGGTGATGGTCTTGCCCGTGGCTATACAGACTCAGCCCTAGACAAGGACCGGTTTGTTCACGTTACGATCGATGGTGAGGAAAATATCAAGGCATACCGAACCGGTGATCGAGTGCGCTACCGGCCCAAGGACTTTGAGATCGAGTTTTTCGGCCGTATGGATCAACAGGTGAAGATTCGTGGTCACCGCATTGAGCCAGCAGAAGTGGAACATGCACTACTCGGCCACGACTTGGTTCACGATGCAGCTGTCGTGCTTCGAAAGCCAGCAAAGCAAGAACCAGAGATGATTGCTTTCATCACCAGCCAGGAAGATGAGACCATCGAGCAACATGAGTCAAACAAGCAGGTCCAAGGCTGGGGAGAGCATTTCGACGTAAGCAGGTATGCTGATATCAAGGATCTCGACACTTCTACCTTTGGTCACGACTTTTTGGGATGGACATCCATGTATGACGGAGTCGACATTCCTGTCAACGAGATGAAAGAGTGGCTTGATGAAACTACGGCCTCCCTCCTAGACAACCGCCCACCTGGTCATATCCTCGAGATCGGAGCCGGAACTGGCATGATTCTATCGAACCTGGGCAAAGTCGACGGCCTACAGAAGTATGTCGGTCTTGACCCGGCTCCCTCAGCCGCAATCTTTGTCAACGAAGCCGTCAAGTCTCTGCCAAGTCTAGCCGGTAAGGCCCGGGTACTTGTTGGGACTGCCCTGGATATCGGCTCTCTGGACAAGAATGAGATCCAACCTGAGCTTGTGGTTATCAACTCCGTGGCCCAGTACTTCCCCACATCAGAGTACTTGATCAAGGTGGTCAAAGCTGTTGTGGAAGTGCCCAGCGTCAAGCGTGTTTTCTTTGGCGACATCAGATCCCAGGCCCTTAACAGGGACTTCCTTGCAGCTCGTGCCGTTCGTGCGTTAGGTGACAATGCCAGCAAAGAGCAGATCCGGGAAAAGATCGCAGAGCTCGAAGAGAGCGAAGAAGAACTTCTCGTGGACCCAGCCTTCTTCGTGAGCTTGGGAAGCCAGCTGCCCAACATCAAGCACGTTGAGGTCCTGCCTAAGCTGATGAAGGCCACCAACGAGCTGAGCTCGTACAGATATGCTGCCGTTCTACACATCAGCCACAACGAAGAGGAGCAGCTGCTCATACAGGATATCGATCCCACAGCATGGGTTGACTTTACAGCAACG
Source organism: Tolypocladium cylindrosporum (assembly GCA_024340765.1). Classification (NCBI taxonomy): domain Eukaryota; kingdom Fungi; phylum Ascomycota; class Sordariomycetes; order Hypocreales; family Ophiocordycipitaceae; genus Tolypocladium; species Tolypocladium cylindrosporum. Next base: position 18,107 of record JALHCC010000177.1, on the reverse strand, counting down.
CAAAAGGACTCTCAGGGTCTGAGAAACCTTCTACAACAAGGACGAGATGCTGTGATGATCCCGGTTGGCAACATCCCGTACAGCAAGACCATAGTGGAGCGACACATTATGAACTCTCTTGACCAAGATCACGTCAACTCACTCGACGGGACATCCTGGATCTCAGATGCTCGATCAGCCGCTGCAATCTGCACTTCATTCGACGCACCCACCCTCACGCAGTTGGCCGAGGAGGAGGGATTCCGGGTAGAGTTGAGCTGGGCGCGACAGAGATCTCAAAACGGCGCCCTCGATGCCGTTTTCCACCGTCTTGCAACCGATGCAAATTGCGAGCGCAGTCGTGTCCTGGTACACTTCCCTACCGACCATCAAGGTCGACAACTTCAAACCCTGACGAACCGGCCACTCCAGCGAGCTCAGAGCCGCCGTATCGAGTCACAAGTCTTCGAGGCACTGCAGACAGCACTGCCGGCCTACATGATCCCATCGCGCATTATCGTGCTCCCGCAGATGCCGACCAACGCCAACGGCAAAGTGGACAGGAAGCAGCTCGCTCGCCGCGCGCAGGTTGTGGCCAAGAGGAAGGCAGTGTCAGCGCGCATTGCGCCTCGTAATGACACCGAGATGGTTCTTTGCGAGGAATACGCAGATATCCTAGGAACTGAAGTTGGCATCACAGACAATTTCTTCGACATGGGCGGGCATTCACTCATGGCTACGAAGCTCGCGGCCCGACTAAGCCGTCGACTAGATACCCGGGTTACGGTCAAGGAGGTGTTCGATAAACCCGTCCTGGCTGACCTCGCTGCTTCGATCGAACAGGGCTCGACACCTCATCTGCCTATTGCCTCATCGGTGTATTCCGGACCGGTGGAGCAGTCGTACGCCCAAGGTCGCTTGTGGTTCTTAGATCAGTTCAACCTCAACGCGACGTGGTATCACATGTCGCTGGCCATGAGGCTGCTCGGGCCGCTCAACATGGACGCGCTGGACGTGGCCTTACGGGCGCTGGAGCAGCGACACGAGACGCTCCGCACAACCTTTGAGGCTCAAAAGGACATCGGCGTCCAGGTCGTTCATGAGGCCGGAATGAAGAGGCTCAAGGTCCTGGATCTATCAGACAAGAACGAGAAGGAGCACATGGCCGCGCTAGAGAAAGAACAGATGAGACCGTTCACTCTTGCTTCCGAGCCAGGTTGGAGGGTTATCTTGCTTCGCCTTGGCCCAACGGAGTATCTCCTCTCCCTCGTCATGCATCACATCATCTCAGACGGCTGGTCCGTTGATGTCCTGAGACAGGAGCTTGGTCAATTCTACTCAGCCGCTTTACGTGGCAGGGATCCGTTATCTCAGGTCAAGCCCCTCCCAATACAATATCGTGACTTTGCGGCTTGGCAGAAGGAAGCTGCCCAAGTTGCCGAGCATGAGAGGCAGCTCGCGTACTGGGAGAGTCAGTTAGCTGACAGTACTCCCGGTGAGCTTCTGACCGACTTTCCCCGTCCACAGGTCCTGAGTGGGAACGCTGGTGTCATCCCGGTCACCATTGAGGGGCCGGTCTACGAGAGGCTTCTGAAGTTCTCCAAGGAGCGCCAGGTAACTCTGTTCTCGGTGCTATTAGCAGCGTTCCGGGCTACGCACTATCGTCTCACTGGTGCAGAGGATGCTACGATCGGTACTCCAATCGCAAATCGCAACCGGCCAGAACTTGAGAATATCATTGGATTCTTCGTCAACACCCAATGCATGCGTCTTCTCCTCGATACCGGCAGCACATTCGAATCCCTAGTCCAGCATGTTCGGTCCGTGGCTACAGATGCCTATTCGAATCAGGATATCCCCTTCGAACGCATCGTCTCAGCACTTCTCGCTGGCTCGAGAGATGCCTCACGAAGCCCACTAATCCAGCTTATGTTTGCCTTGCACTCACAGCAAGATCTCGGGAACATTACTCTCGAAGGACTCGAGCATGAGCGCCTGCCAACAAGCGTCGCAACACGTTTCGACATGGAGTTCCACCTGTTCCAAGAGCCTAACAAGCTGAGCGGTTCAATACTCTTTGCCGATGAGCTCTTCCAGCCTGAAACAATCAACAGCGTCGTGACTGTGTTCCAGGAGATACTCCGACGCGGCCTCGACCAACCCCAAGTCTCCATTTCTACTATGCCCCTGACTGATGGGCTGATTGATCTCGAGAAACTGGGCTTGCTGGAAATCGAGAGCAGCAACTTCCCTCGCGACTACTCGGTTGTCGACGTCTTCCGACAGCAGGTGGCTGCCAATCCAAATGCGCCCGCTGTCGTGGATTCGGAGACATCCATGAGCTACACCTCGCTAGATCAGAAGTCTGAGCAGATTGCTGCCTGGTTACACGCTCAAGGCCTCCGCCCCGAGTCATTGATCTGCGTGATGGCGCCACGATCTTGCGAAACGATCATCTCCTTATTCGGTATCTTGAAGGCTGGCTACGCCTACCTGCCTCTGGATGCGAATGCCCCTGCAGCTCGAATCCAATCGATCCTATCCGAGGTTGAAGGAAAAAGACTGGTACTGCTAGGATCAGGGACAAACATGCCTCAAAGCGACCGAATGGATGTTGAAACTGTTCGAATTCAGGACATCCTAACGAACACGAAGGTCGAGAGATCTGATCCCATCAGCAGGCCATCGGCAACTAGCCTTGCCTATGTCATCTTCACATCCGGGTCAACTGGCCGTCCCAAGGGCGTGATGATCGAGCATCGCAGTATTCTGCGCCTTGTCAAGCAGTCCAATGTTACGTCTCAGCTGCCGCAGGATCTGCGCATGGCACATATCTCCAACCTGGCCTTTGACGCGTCCATCTGGGAGATATTCACGGCAATTCTGAATGGCGGCGCCCTTATTTGCATTGATTACTTCACTTTGCTGGATAGTCAAGCCTTCCGGACGACATTCGAAAAAGCCAGGGTCAATGCTACGCTATTCGCGCCGGCCTTGCTCAAAGAATGCCTCAATCACGCGCCGACCTTGTTTGAGGATCTCAAAGTGCTCTATATCGGTGGCGACCGACTCGATGCCACCGACGCAGCCAAAATACAAGCCCTTGTGAAGGGCACGGTCTACAACGCGTACGGGCCGACAGAGAACACAGTCATGAGCACGATCTACAGCCTCACAGATGGAGAGTCTTATGCTAACGGTGTGCCAATCGGCAATGCCGTGAGCAACTCTGGCGCTTATATCATGGACCAAGAGCAGCGCCTCGTTCCTCCCGGTGTTATGGGAGAGCTCGTTGTGAGCGGCGATGGCCTCGCCCGTGGCTACACCAACTCGACCCTCGATGCTGATCGTTTCGTTGATATTGTCATCAACGATCAAAAAGCCCGCGCATACCGGACCGGAGATCGCACTCGTTACCGACCCAAGGATGGTAGCATCGAGTTCTTCGGCCGTATGGATCAGCAAGTTAAAATCCGTGGTCATCGAGTTGAGCCGGCCGAGGTCGAGCAAGCCATGCTCGGCAATAAGGCTATCCATGATGCAGCAGTTGTTATTCAGGCGGTGGATGGCCAGGAAACGGAGATGGTCGGATTTGTTTCCATGGCCAGCGACAGATCCAGCGGAGAGGAGGAGGAGATCACCAACCAAGTGCAAGAGTGGGAAGACCACTTCGAAAGCACCGCCTACGCTGGCATTGAGGCCATCGACCAGGCTACCCTGGGACGCGATTTCACTTCATGGACCTCGATGTACAACGGCAACTTGCTTGACAGGGCCGAAATGGAGGAGTGGCTTGACGATACAATGCAATCCCTCCTTGATAAGGAGGAGCCAGGTCGTGTGCTTGAGATCGGAACAGGTACCGGCATGGTTCTATTCAATTTGCCCAAGAACGATGGCCTTGAGAGCTATGTCGGTATAGAGCCTTCACGATCTGCAGCCTTGTTCGTCGACAAAGCAGCCCAAGATTTCCCAGGTCTGCAAGGAAAGACGCAAATCCTTGTCGGCATAGCCGAGGACATCAAGTTGGTCAAGGACTTCCACCCTGACGTGGTAGTCATTAACTCGGTAGCCCAATATTTCCCGAGCCGGAGCTACCTTGTAGAGATAGCGAGCGAACTGATCCACATGACCAGCGTCAAGACGATCTTCTTTGGAGATATGCGATCCTGGGCCACCAACAGGGATTTCCTCGTGTCCCGAGCTCTTTACACGCTAGGTGACAAGGCTACAAAGGATCAGATTCGCCAGGAGGTTGCCCGACTGGAGGAGAATGAAGACGAGTTGCTTGTTGACCCAGCATTCTTCACCTCTTTGACCAGCCAATGGCCCGGCAAGGTCAAGCATGTTGAGATCTTGCCGAAGCGGATGAGGACGAGCAATGAACTAAGCTCGTACCGATATGCTGCGGTGCTACACATCTGCAGGGATGGGGAGGGTAGGAACAGACATGACAGACGTGTCCACTCAGTGGAAGAGAACGCCTGGATTGACTTCGCGTCGTCTGGCATGGATTGTCACGCCCTCGTTCAGATGCTCGATGAACGTAGAGACGCCAAGACTGTCGCCATCGGCAACATCCCCCACAGCAACACGATCAACGAGCGACACTTTACGACATCCCTGGATGCTGAGGGAGAAGGCATTGCCGAAGATTCACTGGATGGATCCGCTTGGCAATCGGCTACGAAGGCAATGGCCGCGCGCTGTCCTTGCCTTTCCGTCACTGAACTGGTCGAGATGGGTCAAGCGGCAGGATTCAGGGTTGAGGTCAGCTGGGCCCGTCAACGATCCCAACATGGTGCACTGGACGCCGTCTTTCATCATCTTGAAGATGACAGAGCAGGCCGCGTCTTGATCAACTTCCCCACAGACTTCGAGCGTCTATCCCCTAGCACCAGCCTGACCAGTCGGCCGCTGCAGCGCATCCAGAACCGTCGGTTCGAGTCGCAGATCCGCGAACAGCTGCAAACACTGCTGCCACCTTATATGGTTCCATCACGGATCGTAGTGTTGGAGCGGATGCCTGTCAACGCAAACAGCAAAGTCGACCGTAAAGAATTGGCAAGGAAGGCGAGAGCCCTACAAACCAGCAAGCCTTCTGCAACGCGCGTGGCTCCTCGCAACGATATTGAAGCCATCTTGTGCGACGAGTTCCAGGCAGTTCTTGGTGTTGCAATCGGAGTCATGGATAACTTTTTCGAGTTGGGCGGACACTCCCTGATGGCTACGAAACTGGCCGCCCGTCTCAGTCGCCGCTTCGACACCCGCATCTCTGTGAAGGATATCTTCAACCAACCAATCCTTCAAGATCTCGCCAACGTGGTCCAGACCGGCTCCGCTCCTCATGAAGCTATTCCATCCACGCCCTACTCTGGTCCCGTGGAGCAATCCTTCTCTCAGGGCCGTTTATGGTTCTTGGATCAGCTGAATCTCAATGCATCATGGTACCACATGCCATTGGCGAGTCGCTTGCGAGGCCCGCTTCGGATCGAGGTGCTGCAGTCAGCCCTGGCAACGATCGAGGCGCGGCACGAATCCCTGCGCACCACATTCGAGGAGCAAGATGGTGTTCCCGTTCAGATTGTACACGCTGCGCGCAACAAGCAACTGAGGATCATCGACGTGTCGGGCACCGAGGATGCGTATCTCCCAGCATTGAAGCAGGAGCAAGACGCCACATTCGATCTGACTGCTGAGCCAGGCTGGCGAGTAGCACTGTTGCGATTAGGACTGGATGATCATGTCCTGTCCATCGTCATGCACCACATCGTATCTGACGGATGGTCGGTTGATATCCTGCGACAAGAACTTGGGCAGCTCTACTCGAATGCCTCATCGCAGCCCGCTCCTCTTCCGATTCAATACCGAGATTTCGCCATCTGGCAGAAGCAGGAGAGTCAGATCGCTGAGCACCAAAAGCAGCTGAACTACTGGAAGAGACAACTGGTCAACAGCAAGCCGGCTGAGCTCCTGGCAGACTTCACTCGTCCGAAGGCGTTATCTGGCGATGCTGATGTCATACCGATAGAGATTGATGACCGGGTATATCAGAACCTCCGCTCGTTTTGTCGCGCTCGGCAGGTCACCAGCTTTGTTGCACTCTTAGCAGCTTTCCGAGCTGCTCACTACCGTCTCACTGGGGCCGAAGATGCAACCATCGGCTCTCCAATCGCCAACAGAAATCGACCTGAGCTTGAAGGCCTCATTGGATGCTTTGTTAACACCCAGTGTCTCCGAATTCCTGTCAAGAGCGAGGACACATTTGACACGTTAGTTAAACAGGCACGAGAAACGGCGACCGAGGCCCAGGACAACCAAGATGTCCCGTTCGAGAGGATCGTTTCTTCCATGGTTGCTAGCTCGCGAGATACCTCGCGAAATCCACTCGTTCAGGTCATGTTTGCTGTGCACTCTCAGCACGACCTTGGTAACATCCGTCTAGAAGGTGTTGAGGGAGAGCCCGTCTCGATGGCAGCGTCCACACGCTTTGACGCGGAAATGCACCTATTCGAGGACCAAGGGATGCTCGGCGGCAACGTCGTCTTTTCGAAGGATCTGTTCGAATCCGAGACGATCCGCAGTGTTGTGGCCGTGTTCCAGGAGACGCTGAGGCGTGGCCTAGCCAATCCTCACGCAAATCTCGCAACACTTCCTCTTACCGATGGATTACCCAGTCTTCGAAGCCTGTGTCTTCAAGTCAATCAGTCTGACTACCCCCGAGATGCCTCCGTGGTCGACGTTTTCAGAGAGCAGGTAGCATCGATGCCCAAGTCTATCGCCGTTATCGATGCTTCTTCGCAGCTCACCTACGCCGAGCTCGACGAGAGATCTAGCCAGCTCGCCACGTGGCTACGCCGACAAGATACAGTCCCTGAGGAGCTGGTAGGCGTCCTCGCTCCACGGTCCTGTGAGACAATCATCGCTTTCCTCGGCATCATCAAAGCGAATCTCGCTTATCTGCCACTTGACGTCAACGCACCCGCTGGTCGGATCGAGACAATCCTGTCATCTCTACCAGGAAACAGGCTTATTTTGCTTGGGTCAGATACTCAGGCGGTTAAGCTTCACGCAAACAGCGTTCGATTCACCCGGATCAGCGACGCCCTCGTCAAGAGCGGCAGTCCCCCTACCGAAGAAATTTCCACACGGCCGACCGCACAAAGCCTTGCCTATGTCATGTTCACATCAGGCTCAACTGGCGTCCCGAAGGGTGTCATGGTAGAGCACCGGGGTATCACACGTCTCGTGAAAAATAGCAACGTGGTCGCAAAGCAACCGGCAGCAGCTGCTATCGCTCATCTTTCGAACATTGCTTTCGACGCCTCTTCCTGGGAGATATACGCTCCTCTCCTTAACGGTGGTACAGTCGTCTGCATTGATTACTACACCACGATCGATATCAAAGCCCTCGAGGCGGTATTCAGCCAGCACCACATCCGCGGAGCAATGCTTCCACCAGCACTTCTCAAACAGTGTTTGGTCTCTGCCCCTACTATGATCAGTTCTCTGGAGATACTTTTCGCCGGCGGCGATCGGTTGAGCAGTCAAGATGCCATCCTGGCGCAACGTGCCGTTGGTTCGGGCGTTTACAACGCTTACGGCCCTACTGAGAACACGGTCCTGAGTACGATACACAACATCGGCGAGAATGAGGCATTTTCGAATGGCGTTCCCATTGGCAACGCTGTCAGTAACTCCGGTGCATTTGTCATGGATCAAAATCAGCAGCTGGTCTCCGCCGGTGTGATGGGAGAGCTTGTTGTGACCGGAGATGGCCTTGCCCGCGGATACACAGATTCTAAGCTTGGGGTGGATCGATTCATCTATATTGCCCTTGATGGGAACCGGGTCAGAGCTTACCGCACGGGCGATCGTGTCAGGTACCGACCTAAGGATGGGCAAATCGAGTTCTTCGGGCGAAGGGATCAGCAGATCAAGATCCGTGGTCATCGCATCGAGCCAGCAGAGGTGGAGCAGGCTCTCGCCCGTGACCCGGCCATCAGCGATTCGGCTGTCATCACTCAGCTCACGGATGAAGAAGAGCCGGAACTGGTGGCTTTCTTCTCATTGAAGGGGAATGCCAACGGCATCAACGGTGTCAACGGTGTGAGCGATGAAGAGAAGATCGACGATGAGCAACATGCTCTGCTGATGGAGAACAAGATCCGTCACGACCTACAGGCGCTGCTGCCCACTTACATGATCCCCTCGCGGATCATCCATGTCGATCAGCTGCCGGTCAATGCCAACGGTAAGATTGACCGCAATGAGCTGGCTGTTCGAGCCCAGGCAACGCCAAAGACCAGTTCAGTGTCAACCTACGTGGCCCCTCGCAACGATATCGAAACCATCATTTGCAAGGAATTCGCAGATATCCTCAGCGTTCGAGTCGGAATCACAGACAACTTCTTCGACCTGGGTGGACACTCGCTTGTAGCCACCAAGCTAGCCGCCCGCCTCAGCCGTCGACTAGATACCCGCGTGTCTGTTCGGGAGGTCTTTGACACTCCCGTGGTAGGCCAATTAGCGGCTTCTATCCAGCAAGGCTCGACCCCTCATGAAGCTATTCCGGCGTTTTCACACTCGGGACCTGTGCAACAGTCCTTTGCTCAAGGCCGTCTTTGGTTCCTGAACCGTTTCAATCTCAACGCTGCCTGGTACATCATGCCATTCGGCGTTCGTCTTCGCGGACCTCTCCGAGTCGATGCACTTCAGACTGCATTGAGGGCTCTTGAAGAACGGCACGAGTTGCTACGCACCACGTTCGAAGAACAGGATGGCGTTGGTATGCAAATCGTTCACTCGCCCCAAATGAGGGACATCTGCGTCATAGACATCTCTGGCGCAAATGAGGATCTTGCGGAGCTGAAGGGGGAGCAGCAAGCTCCTTTCAATCTCTCTACTGAAGTCGCTTGGAGGGTAGCACTCTTCAAGGCTGGAGAGAACCACCACATCCTCTCCATCGTCATGCATCACATAATCTCAGATGGCTGGTCAGTTGACATCTTCCAGCAGGAGCTTGCCCAATTCTACTCGGCAGCTGTACGAGGGCATGACCCCCTTTCCCAGGTCAAACCGCTCCCCATTCACTACCGCGATTTTGCTGTCTGGCAGAGACAACATAAGCAAGTTGCCGTTCACGAAAGCCAACTTCAGTACTGGACAGAGCAGCTCGCGGATAGCACGCCAGCCGAGATCCTAGCTGATTTCAACCGACCAAAGGTCTTGTCCGGCGAAGCTGGCACAGTTCCCATCGTGATCGAGGACGAGGTTTACGAGAAGCTCTCCCTCTTCTGCCGCAATCATCACGTCACCAGCTTCGTCGTCCTTCTGGCTGCTTTCCGCGTTGCACATTATCGCCTAACAGGGGCAGAGGATGCGACTATCGGTACACCAATCGCGAACCGCAACCGCCCCGAACTTGAGGACTTGATCGGGTTCTTTGTCAATACACAATGCATGAGAATCGCGCTCGAAGAACACGATGACTTCCTGTCAGTGGTGCAAAGAGTTCGCTCAACAGCAGCCAGCGCCTTCGAAAACCAGGATGTGCCATTCGAGCGCCTTGTATCTGCACTTCTGCCCGGCTCCAGAGATGCCTCCCGGAATCCCCTCGTTCAACTCATGTTTGTCGTCCACTCCCAGCGAAATCTCGGTAAACTGCAACTGGAGGGCTTGGAAGGCGAACCAACCCCGATCACCACGACGACCCGCTTTGATGTTGAGTTCCACCTCTTCGAACAAGACAAAGGCCTCGCCGGAAATGTCATCTTCGCAGCAGACTTGTTCGAGGCTGCCACTATCCGCAGCGTTGTTGAAGTCTTCCACGAGATCCTCCGTCGTGGTCTCGACCAGCCAGATATCGCAATTTCCACCATGCCACTTGTCGATGGCCTGGCGGCGCTCAATAGCCGCAACGTACCCGCAGTTGAAGACATCGAACCTGACTTCGCCGCCGAGGCCTCAGTGGTTGATGTCTTCCAGACACAAGTGGCCGCTAACCCAGGTGCCCTGGCTGTAACCGACACATCCACAAAGCTTACATATGCGGAGCTGGATCAACAATCCGATCATGTCGCGGCTTGGCTGTCCAAACAGAAGCTACCAGCAGAGAGCATGGCCGTTGTTCTTGCGCCACGATCCTCTGAGACTATCGTAGCATGCATTGGCATCCTCAAAGCGAACCTCGCGTATCTCCCCATGGATGTCAACGTCCCCGAAGCCCGTCGCCAAGCAATTCTTTCGGAGATTCCAGGGGAGAAGTTCGTTTTGCTTGGAGCAGGAGTGCCTATTCCTGACAACAAGACAGCTGATGTCAGGATGGTCCTCATCAGCGATATCGTCGCCGCCAAGACGGACAAGTCCTACTTACCCGGCACTCGGCCATCTGCATCAAGCCTTGCCTATGTCATCTTCACTTCAGGCTCGACAGGTCGACCAAAGGGTGTCATGGTCGAGCATCGGGGTGTTATTTCTTTGGTGAAGCAGAACGCTTCAAGAATACCACAAAGTCTGCGGATGGCACATGTTTCCAATCTCGCATTTGATGCTTCCGTGTGGGAGATATTCACCACGCTGCTCAATGGAGGAACGCTTTTCTGTATCAGCTACTTTACTGTCTTGGACAGCAAAGCACTTTGTGCCGCTTTCACCGATCATCGCATCAACATCACCCTGCTCCCACCGGCCTTGCTCAAGCAATGTCTTGCAGACGCGCCATCTGTCCTGAGCTCCCTCGAGGCTCTATACACTGGAGGCGACCGCCTTGATGGAGCTGATGCAACCAAGGTGAAGGACCTCGTCAAAGGCAAGGCCTACAATGCCTACGGTCCCACCGAGAATTCCGTCATGAGCACGATCTATACCATCGAGCACGAGACTTTTGCGAATGGCGTTCCCATCGGCACATCTTTAGGCCCCAAGTCCGAAGCCTACATCATGGACCAGGATCAGCAGCTCGTACCAGCAGGTGTGATGGGAGAGCTTGTCGTTGCTGGCGATGGTCTCGCACGGGGGTATACCGATCCATCATTGAACACGGGCCGGTTCATCCACATCACGATCGATGGCAAACAAGTTCAGGCATACCGTACCGGCGATCGAGTTAGATACCGGCCTAGGGACTACCAAATCGAGTTCTTTGGCCGTTTAGATCAGCAGATCAAGATCCGCGGTCATCGCATAGAGCCAGCTGAAGTGGAGCAGGCTCTTCTCAGCGACTCATCGATCAACGATGCCGTTGTTGTGTCGGCACAAAACAAGGAGGGACTCGAAATGGTTGGTTACATCACGACCCAGGCTGCGCAATCCGTCGACAAGGAGGAAGCCAGCAACAAGGTGCAGGAGTGGGAGGCTCATTTCGACTCAACTGCATATGCCAACATCGGGGGTATTGATCGCGATGCCCTCGGACAGGACTTCTTATCCTGGACATCTATGTACGACGGCTCATTGATTCCCCGGGAAGAGATGCAGGAATGGCTCAACGACACCATGCACTCACTCCTCGACAACCAACCGCCCGGAAAAGTGCTCGAGATCGGAACTGGTACCGGTATGGTGCTTTTCAATCTCGGCAAGGTTGAGGGACTACAGAGCTATGCCGGTCTTGAGCCCTCGCGCTCCGTCACTGCCTGGGTTAACAAGGCAATCGAAACTTTCCCAGGCCTGGCAGGAAGCGCCCGAGTCCACGTTGGAACCGCCGAGGATATCAGCTCCATTGATGGACTGCGTGCCGATCTCGTTGTGATCAACTCAGTCGCCCAATACTTCCCAAGTCGAGAATATCTCGCTGAGCTGACGGCCAACTTGATTCAACTGCCCGGCGTTAAGCGTATTTTCTTCGGTGACATGAGAACCTATGCTACCAATAAGGACTTCTTGGTGGCACGAGCAGTCCATACCCTAGGGTCCAATGCATCGAAGGCCATGGTTAGACAACAAGTGGCCAAGCTTGAAGATGACGAGGAAGAGTTACTCGTTGACCCTGCCTTGTTCACCAGCCTGAGCGACCAGTTCCCTGTCGAAATCAAGCATGTCGAAATTCTGCCAAAGAGGATGGCCGCGACCAACGAACTCGGCTCTTACCGATATGCTGCTGTCATTCATGTGGGAGGCCACGAGATGCCGAATAGGGAGGATGAGGATAAGCAATGGGCTGTCAAGGATATCGATCCGAAGGCCTGGGTGGACTTTGCTGGCACGAGGATGGACCGTCAGGCTCTCTTGCAGCTCCTTCAGGACCGCCAACGTGGCGATGACGTTGTTGCCGTCAGCAACATCCCATACAGCAAGACCATCATGGAGCGCCATCTGTCTCAGTCACTTGATGATGGCGAGGACGGCACTTCAGATGTAGACGGAACGGCCTGGATATCGGCTACTCAATCACGGGCGAAGGAATGCCCTGCTCTCTCAGTGGCCGACCTGATTGAGATTGGTAAGGGGATCGGCTTCGAAGTTGAGACCAGCTGGGCTCGACAACACTCCCAGCGCGGCGGACTCGATGCTGTTTTCCACCGATTCGAACCACCAAGACACTCAGGTCATGTCATGTTCAGGTTCCCAACTGAACACAAGGGCCGGTCTTTGAGCAGTCTCACGAATCGCCCGTTACACCTGGTTCAGAGCCGCCGACTGGAGGCAAAGGTCCGCGAGCGGCTGCAATCCCTGCTTCCACCGTACATGATTCCCTCTCGGATCATGGTGCTCGATCAGATGCCTCTCACGTCCAACGGCAAGGTGGATCGCAAGAAGCTTGCTCGACAAGCCCGGGTCATCCCAAGAAGTGCGGCAAGCACGTTGGACTTTGTGGCGCCACGCACGGAAATCGAAGTCGTCCTCTGCGAAGAATTTACCAATCTACTAGGCGTCAAGGTTGGCATTACAGACAACTTCTTCGAGTTGGGCGGCCATTCGCTGCTGGCCACGAAACTGAGCGCACGTCTAAGTCGCAGACTGGACGCCGGTATCACTGTGAAGCAGGTCTTTGACCAGCCAGTACTTGCTGATCTTGCTGCTTCTATTCGTCAAGGCTCGTCTCGCCACAGGCCTATCCCGTCTTTACCCTACGAAGGACCCGTGGAGCAGTCCTTTGCCCAGGGGCGCCTGTGGTTCCTCGACCAGTTCAACATCGATGCCTTGTGGTACCTTATGCCACTTGCACTTCGCATGCGCGGGCCGCTGCAAGTTGACGCCCTCGTTGCTGCCCTGGCGGCACTTGAAGAGCGTCATGAATCCCTGCGCACAACGTTTGAGGAACGAGACGGAGTCGGCATCCAAGTGGTGCAACCCCTCCGCACAACCAAGGATATCCGGATCATCGACGTGTCAGGCATGCGAGACGACGACGCCTACCTCGAGCCATTGCAGAAAGAACAGCAGACTCCTTTCGACCTTGCTTCAGAGCCTGGCTGGAGGGTAGCACTGCTGAAGCTTGGAAAGGATGACCACATCCTCTCTATTGTCATGCACCACATCATCTCTGACGGGTGGTCTACTGAAGTCTTGCAAAAGGAACTCGGTCAGTTCTACTTGGCAGCGAAAGCCGGGAAAGCCCCCTTATCGCAGGTTGCCTCGCTTCCTATTCAGTATCGCGATTTTGCTGTTTGGCAGAGACAAGAGGAACAGGTCGCGGAGAGTCAAAGGCAGCTCGACTACTGGAAGAAGCAGCTTGCGGACAGTAGCCCGGCTGAGCTCTTGGCCGACTACACCAGGCCGAACGTACTGTCTGGAGAGGCAGGCAGCGTGTCTTTCGTGATCGACGATTCAGTTTACAAGAACCTCCTCTCCTTCTGCCGGTCTCGCCAAGTAACCACCTTTACGACTTTACTGGCAGCGTTTCGCGCCGCTCACTATCGAATGACCGGGTCAGACGACGCAACTATTGGCACGCCAATTGCCAATCGCAACAGGCCTGAGCTTGAAAACTTGATCGGCTGCTTCGTCAATACCCAGTGCATGCGTATCACCATCGGCGACGATGAGACATTTGAATCACTGGTACAACAGGTGCGGTCTACCACCGCGACAGCCTTTGAGAATCAAGACGTTCCGTTTGAACGAATCGTCTCCGCCCTCAGCGCCGGGTCCAGGGATACGTCCCGAAACCCCCTGGTACAGCTTCTCTTTGCGGTTCATTCTCAACAAGGCCTGGGCAGGATCCAGCTCGACGGTGTAGTCGATGAGCCGGTTCCGTCGACCGTTTCGACTCGGTTCGATCTCGAATTCCACGCCTTCCAAGAGGCCGACCGGCTCAATGGAAGTGTCATGTTTGCCACGGACCTGTTCCAGCCCGAGACCATCCAAGGTTTCGTTGCGGTTGTCGAAGAGGTTCTACAGCGTGGCCTGGAACAGCCGCAGAGCCCCGTCGCAACCATACCGCTGGCCGAAGGCATCGCTCAGCTCCGAGACGCCGGCGCGCTGCAGATGCCAACGTCTGATTACCCTCGCAACGCGTCCCTCGTCGATGTCTTCCAGCAGCGGGCTGCTGCCAGCTCGTCAACCGTCGCCGTCACTGACTCGACGTCCAAGCTGACGTATGCCGAGCTGGATCGACTCTCCGATCAAGCTGCTTCCTATCTGCGGCGGCAGCAACTCCCGGCGGAGACAATGGTGGCCGTTCTCGCACCACGCTCTTGTGAGACCATCATCGCGTTCCTAGCTATTCTCAAAGCAAATCTTGCCTACATGCCTCTCGACGTCAACACGCCATCTGCCCGCATGGAAGCCATCATATCGTCGGTCCCAGGGCGTAGGATCATCTTGGTCGGCTCGGGTGTCCGCCATGCCGATGTCAAAGTACCGAACGCAAAGATGATGCTGATCATCGACACGGTTACCGGGACTGATGCCATTGGCACTCCCGAACCTCCGGTTGTCCGACCCAGTGCTACAAGTCTCGCATATGTCATCTTCACTTCAGGGTCAACGGGCAAGCCAAAGGGTGTCATGGTGGAGCACCGTGCCATCATGCGCCTTGTGAAGGACAGTAACGTCGTGGCTCACATGCCACCGGCGACACGGATGGCCCACCTCACGAATATCGCATTCGACGTTTCACTGTTCGAGATGTGCGCAACGCTCCTCAACGGCGGAACTCTAGTCTGCATTGACTACCTGACCCTTCTCGACAGCACCATGCTCCGGGAGACGTTTGAGCGTGAGCAGGTTCGCGCAGCTATCTTCCCGCCAGCACTCCTGCGACAGTGCTTGGTCAACATGCCCGATGCGATCGGCATGTTAGAGGCTGTTTACGTTGCCGGTGATCGCTTCCACTCCCACGACGCCCACGCAACCCAAGCACTGGTCGGGCCTCGTGTGTACAACGCGTATGGCCCAACTGAGAACGCAATCCTTAGCACGATATATGGCATCGATGAGCACGATCCGTATGTGAACGGTGTTCCTATCGGTAGCGCCGTCAGCAATTCAGGGGCCTATGTCATGGATCGGAAGCAGCAGCTTCTCCCTCCCGGTGTGATGGGAGAGCTGGTCGTTACAGGAGATGGTGTAGCTCGCGGCTATACCGACGCAAGTTTCGATACGGACCGCTTCGTCACCGTCACTGTCGATGGCCAGCGCCAGAGAGCGTACCGCACGGGTGACCGGGTGCGATATCGACCAAAGGGATTCCAGATAGAGTTCTTCGGCCGCCTGGACCAGCAGGCCAAGATTCGCGGCCACCGTGTTGAACTGGGCGACGTCGAACATGCTCTGCTCAGCCAGAATTCAGTCACCGATGCGGCTGTCGTACTCCGCACCGTGGAAGAGCAGGACCCGCAACTGGTTGCCTTTGTGACTACTGATCACGAATATCGCTCGGGTTCGAGCAACGAAAAGGAGAATCCGTACGCCACACAAGCAGCAGGCGATATGCGCAAGCGACTCCGGTCGCTTCTGCCATACTACATGGTCCCGTCCCGGGTCACAATACTCAGGCAAATGCCTCTCAACGCCAATGGCAAGGTAGACCGAAAAGACCTCGCTCGGCGGGCCCAGATAGCAAGCAGCTCGGGCCCCGTGCATGTGGCTCCTCGCAACGAGACTGAGGCAGCAATCTGCGACGAGTTCGAGACTATACTCGGAGTCAAGGTGGGAATCACAGACAACTTCTTCGAACTGGGCGGGCACTCACTCCTGGCCACCAAACTCGCTGCTCGGCTCAGCCGCCGGATGGACCTTCGCATATCCGTCAAGGATCTGTTTGATGATCCTGTTCCTGTTTCTCTCGCCGGCAAGCTGGAACAACAGCAGGGGTTCTCGGGAGAAGATGGAAGCTCGACAGTTGGCATTGTCCCCTTCCAACTCCTCCCCGCGGACATGTCGAGAGAGATGATCCAGCGCGATGTTGTACCTCGGATTGAGAACGGTCACAGCACGCCCCTGGACATGTATCCAGCCACGCAGACGCAGATCTTCTTCCTGCACGACAAAGCGACGGGCCACCCGCGCACGCCGCCACTGTTCTCCTTGGACTTCCCCGAGAGCGCCGACTGCCGTCGTCTGGCAAGCGCCTGCGCCGCTCTCGTCCAGCACTTTGACATATTCAGAACCGTGTTCGTGTCAAGAGGCGGCCGCTTCTACCAAGTTGTTCTTGCTCACCTCGATGTACCTGTCGAGGTCATCGAGACCGAGCAAGAGTTGGATCAGGCTGCTCTCGCGCTGCATGAAGCAGACAAGCAGCAGCCCCTACGTCTGGGGCGTGCGATGCTGCGGATCGCCATCCTCAAGAGACCGGGAGCCAAGGTGCGACTTGTTCTCCGAATGTCTCATGCCCTGTACGACGGCTTGAGTCTTGAACATATCGTCAACGCTCTACATGCCTTGTACAGTGATAAGCCCCTTGCGCAAGCACCCGAATTTGGTCTCTACATGCATCACATGGCTAGCCGACGTGCAGAGGGCTACAATTTCTGGCGATCTATTCTTCAGGGCTCTTCAATGACATCCCTGAAGCGCTCTGTCGGCGCCCTCGAGGCGATGACGCCGTCTGCCGGTACATGGCAGACGTCAAAGTCCATCAGGATCCCTCCTTCGGCACTCAAGAGCGGCATTACGCAGGCGACCCTCTTCACCACCGCCGTCTCTCTCTTGCTCGCCAAGCATACCAAGTCGAGAGACGTCGTCTTCGGCCGCGTCGTATCTGGACGACAGGATCTATCCACAAACTGCCAAGACATCGTGGGACCTTGCATCAACGAGGTGCCTGTGCGCGTTCGGATCGACGAGGGCAACGACATGGGTGGTCTGCTGCGCGCCATTCAAGACCAGTACATCAGCAGCTTCCGGCACGAGACCTTGGGCTTCCAAGAAGTGAAGGAGAACTGCACGGATTGGACTGATGCGGCCAAGGAGTTCAGTTGCTGCATTGCCTTCCAGAACCTCAACCTGCATCCTGAGGCCGAGATTGAAGGGCAGCAGATTCGCCTGGAGGGTTTGCCGGCAAAGGATCAAGCACGCCAGGCCAATGGTCATGGCACGAAGGGTACGAATGGTACCCATGCCAACGGTACCAATGGTAGCAACGGTGTCAATGGCCGCGATAGCAACGTGGTTTCAGCCGCTGGCGATCAAGCTCCTGTTCACGATCTGGACATTGTTGGGATGCCGGAGCCCGACGGCAGCGTCAAGATTGGCATTGGTGCGAGCCGGCAGATCCTTGGAGAGAAGGTCGTGGGCAGCATGCTCAATGAACTTTGCGAGACAATGCTCGCTTTGAGCAGAACATAGCAGTTTTTCCAGGAAGACTGGTTGGATAGACAGGATTCTCTTCAAACTATGGAGGTGTCCGCCGAGGTTGGCATGAGGCAACAGGACTACTGACTTTTCATGTTTTTTTTGGGTTTCTTTTTCGGTTTATCTTTACTTGATGCGCGATGTCTGTTTTCCTCTAAGATTTTTTCATTCTATAGTTGCTCTTGATTAATTTTGAATCTGTATACTTCACGAACTTGACTTGGGTTCACTTGGAAGACCGTCTGGACTCGGGACGGACGCGTTTGTAACGGATCGAGGCATGGCTCGAGCGACATGCATCATTTTGTTGAGGACATGTACATGTCTCACAGTGAGTGCCAGTCTCGGACACCGGACTAATTCTTTATCGTCATTCCCCCCCCCCCCCC
>JALHCC010001353.1:0-68346 GCA_024340765.1 Tolypocladium cylindrosporum | reverse complement strand
GTCTTGGGAGGAGCTGACGTGCTAGTTTTCTTCGAGGTCGTCGACGTGCTAGATGTCTTGGGAGGAGCTGACGTGCTAGTTTTCTTCGAGGTCGTCGACGTGCTAGTTTTCTTCGAGGTCGTCGACGTGCTAGATGTCTTAGGAGGAGCTGACGTGCTAGTTTTCTTTGAGGTCGTCGACGTGCTAGATGTCTTGGGAGGAGCTGACGTGCTGGTTTTCTTCGAGGTCGTCGACGTGGTGGATGGCATAGGAGGAACTGGTATGCTAGATTTCTTTGTCGTTGACGTGCTCGATATCTTGGGAGGAGCTGACGTGCTGGTTTTCTTCGAGGTCGTCGATTTGCTAGATGGCATAGGAGGAACTGGTATGCTAGATTTCTTTGTCGTCGATGTGCTGGATGTCTGAGGAGTTGACGTGCTGGTTTTCTCTGTTGTTGATGTGCTGGATGTCTGAGGAGTTGACGTGCTAGTTGTCTTTGTCGTCGACGTGCTAGATATCTTCGGAGGAGCCAACGTACTAGATGTCCTCGAGGTCGTCGACGAGCTAGATGGCTTGAGAGGAACTGATGTGCTAGTTGCCTTTGTTGTCGACGTGCTGGATGTCTTGGGAAGAGCCAACGTGCTAGATGTCTTGGGAAGAGCTAACGTGCTAGATGTCTTGCGGCAAGTCCCTATTGGCTTGCAGACGCCGTCGCAATCCTCCTCGCCGAGAATGCACTCGGGGCAGTGAAATAGGATTTTGTACCACCGTAAGTAGCAATACACGGTGATATCGACTTGGACAGCGGGACCGTTGCACGTATTAGTAACGTTTTGCACAATCAACCGCTCGAAATTCTCTTCAGCCGTGCAGATGGTGCCGTTGGCCATGGTGTACTTGAATGATATGACTTGAGCGTCAGTGGCATCGGCTTCGAAGCTCTTAATGTGAAAGGTTCCGATCTCAGGACCAGCCTTGATTGTAGCCGATCGTTGAGTCGAAATAAACGGGCCACCCCGATAGCCTTGCGGAGGGGGTACCGTTGCGTAGTCCCATTTCTTGTTATAAAACCAACCATTATCAAACATGTCGCTGAAGATGGAGCCGCCATAGTTGGTGAATGACCAAGCCAGGCCCCCAGCAAAGTCATAGCCAATCTTCTGCTGTTCCACGCACTGGCTGGGGGTCTCGATAGCTCTGGTTGCGGGCTATAGTCTGGTTAGTGCGAAGGAAATAGACGAGAGCTGTGAGCTCCCCCTAAAGAAAATCGAGTACTAACACTTGTAGAGGCCAGTCCGATACTGGCGGAAGCCACTAGTATAGCAAAAAGAGACTTCATATTAGAAGTGTCTTTCAGTATATAAGTATTATTGTGATAATACGGGAAATATATTGTCTAGTTGAAAGATTGATTAGAACTAAGGAGAGTGGTAATAGCGTGAGGCAAACTATCGTATAGAAACGAATAGCTTTAGCTCAACACGAAATAATAGAGCAAGTAGGGAGCGTGTGGTTGAGTCTCATGAAGTATGAAGGCGGGGGTTACGGAGAATTATTATATATTTGCTAACGGGAGGAAGGGCCTATGTGATAGAGTGCCTATTTGATATAGAGCCACCGCTTTGGCCACTGGTTTCACGCTTAGGCAGTCGAACGATAATCTATACGCTTCTGCTCTTATCCCTATAGCGGCTAAGACGAAAAGCCCAGTATTAGGTCAGGACTATCGTGAATGAGGCAAAAGACAGAGCAGTCACGCTTGAATCCCTAGCGGGTAGTTATACGAAGTATGACTTGGAGTAATATAAAACAAATAATAAGGTTTCGCACCGGCTCCAACCACAGGCTCGCCGCTTTGGCTTCTTGGCTATGGGTCACCTATGACTCCCAAACCGTCCAGTAGGGGAAATTAACCAAAGATACGTACGTGATTTCTATTTACATACAATACGTTAATGAGTACTACTGGGCTATGAAATAACTTTAGACACATCGACGGCCCGAGAAGGCTTCTTCGTCGTCTCAAGGGCTCCCCGCCAGCCTCGGCCTACCTAGAGCTACTAGTAGAGAACAAAGCGGTTATTTTGTAAACTTCTGAGCTATTTACCCCCGAGTGTTGCACATTTGCAACATTATCTCATGCTGCGCTGTTTCGGCCATCGCCATAGCATCGTCGGGCTTTATAGCGGGTTTCTCCTAGCAGCATTTCAGGCATGCCGCGGCGTTACGTGTAAAATAAAATTTGCCGGTGCTTGAAATATAGTAGTAGTATTCTGCGTCTGAGGTGTCTCTCCCTCCATCTATATTGACGAAGACGTCCTATATTGCCTGGAAATGCAAGCAGTCTAATAAAGAAGCGAAGCTAGAAGCTGCTGCTCACCCAAATTGCGTGGTCTCCCAATTGTAGATTCTATATAGCTTTGCCTAATAATTTAGTCCTGCTGCGTGTGAAAATGAGACACGCAGCTTTTGCTTAATGCTGCTTGATTCCAACTAGGTATTTCTTTAACATTGGCTCATCTCTGGCCCGTGTACTCGACCAGAAAGGGATAATCTTTTAACCATAGTAACTGGCAAAGGCGCAACTAGTTGCATTGGAAAGGCTTTTGATTGCTGAATCAGTTGCTTCAGTAGATTGAAAAGGAGAGGTTAAGTAAAGCAGTTGATAGCAGAAGTCAACTTGGAACGTGGAGGTTGCGCGACATCGCGATTGAACTTGCACCTCTAACAGCAAAGGTACTAATAGCCATACACCCAAAAGTGTCACTGCGCAACAACACACCGCAGCCGCTTTTCGGTGCCTCCGTCGTGCACAAGCACAGAGACAACTATAGGCACCAGCGGCAGTGGGAATCATCCAGCGCGGTGAGCTCAGCTCGGACCATATTTACAACATCGAGGCCGAGACTAGTGGCTGCACATGGTACGGCCTGGACATTCTTCAGGGTCTACATCAACTGACAGGTCCGGTGGCTGAGCTGACCCCTGTTCTACTAAAAGTTTTTTTTATAGCAATCATCTAATACTCGTAAGGTCACGTAGAGCACGGGTTAGTTGAACTTTTTAAAACTCGCTATGATTGGCCATAAAAAAACTTTTAGTAGAGCAGGGGTCAGCTCAGCCACCGGACCTGTCAGTTGATGTATACCCTCGGACATGAAGATGGTCTACTACTCCGACCGGAAAATTTCCGGAGCGCCATCACGCGCTGGAAAGCATGGCGCCGGATGCCAAGTCTACTGCTGCAATGGCCCTCACTGCGCTGTCCGCTAGTCTGAGCGGCCTGAGAGCTGTCGCCGGCGGCGTTGCTGCTGGAGTGGCCGCCAAGGTCACTCACTATCGTACGTCTGCTCTGTGCAACTCGGAGAGCGGGGCGGGCTTCAAAGCAGCATATCCTGCGGGCGGAGGGTGAGAATCCCCTGACTGATATTTTCATCAACGCGGATTACGCTAAGCTTCAAATCGAATTCGGGGGACTCCACAGTCTCATCTCCCAAGGCGGCTAAGAGGTAGAACTAGAGACAGGGGATACTCGCTTGGTAGAGTCTGCAGGCTTTCTGAGCCAGAGTTGGGTTGGATGGACAGATGATGCGCCCGGGAGCAGAAAAACAATGATAGAGGGAAGACTGAGATCCCATTGTATAGACATAATGGCACCTGGATCAGTTTGGTTAGATGGGTCCTCTCACCATCAGACACACATAGCAATTGAGTCCTTGGATTCTCCCGCGCATAACTTGGTTGTCTCGTTCTCTACCTCTTGTTTACTTTCATCAATGTTGTCTTTAGTAGGTCGAGCTAATATCACAGTGAGGGCACATTATTGAAGCGAGGGTGCTACCAGACCCAGAGAGGACAGCAATGTTCGTTGTTATTAGACAACTTTTATTTTCTCGCATTAGCTCTATCTATGCATCTTCCCATTGATGAATGACGTGACACTCCCCCAATGCCCCCTTGAGCACAAGCACCAAGTCATCGACGACGGATAAAAAGTTGAGATACGACGACACAGCGACGCAATACCGCCGGTAGTGCTCATCCCGCACCAGCGTCGTGCTCAACAAGGCATTCCGCGTGTGCCACGAGTCGAAGAACCTGCGGACCAGCGGCGCTGGTAGCCGTTCCGGCAGCGGAGAGCCCGTCCTCAGCGACTGCTCAATGATACCCAGCACGGCCATGATGTCTCCGATGACGCGATCGTCCAAGATGCCAACTGTGTCAACGAGCCGATCCTGGAGTTCCTTGGGCAGGGAAGTAGAGAGGTCGAGGAGCCTGCCGAGTGACTGGTTCATGTACTGGCATTGCTCCTGCGTCTCCCTGAGGACCCTCGAATCGAACGGGCCGAAACTGAGCTCGATCTTGAGCAGACTGATTGCTCCGTCGAGCGACGCCAGTGTCTCTGCCACTTCGAGGGAGATCCGCTCCGCCACCGCGCCCAGCGGGCTGTTTTGATCCCCGCGGCCCCAATGAGACAGGAGAAGGGCGTAGTGATCCGACAGCGTCCGCACCGTATTCGCAAGCGTCTTGCACACGTGGTTGGTCGCCGAAGGGGGTTTCGGGAAGAGCTGGACGATGAACGCTGCGACGAAGCCCAGCAGGACCGTGACGAGGCGTTTCCAGAAAGCCTCGTAGCCCTGTCCCGGGAGCCCATACTGTTGGATGTGGCTTGAGTCGTAGCTGAAGCCGACCACGAGGACAAAGGTGGCTCCCGACATGATGCTGGCCTGCGCAAACGCCGGCGGCAGGAAGATGCGCAACCACAAAAGAATCACAGTCATGACGGCCGTGCTGGCTCCCAAGCCGTACGGATTGCCCGGGCCGGAGCCGGAGCCGATATACCAGGCCACCATGGCCATGACGCCGCCAAGCACCGTGCCCAGTGCACGAGAGATGACGGAGAAGGTAAAGTCGGCCATGTACACGAGCAGACACGTCTGAGCGGTGATGACGCCCCAGATGCCCTTCTCGCGGTAGTAGAAGCCAGCAGAGCTCGGGATAGCGGCGGGGATGGCGGTTGCGACGGTCACGACGACCATGCGGAGGGCATACATGCCGGCCGGGTTGAAGAGCCACTTGTACGTCCCGACGAGGGTGCGGCTGAGGCGGCCTCTCCGTACATTCAAGTCGTCATACCCTCGGCTAACATGCTGCAGCCGTCGGTGAGCCTCCTTGGCCTGCTCCTCGAGCGCGACAGGGTCCAGGAGATTATCAGGGTCGTCAGCGGCGTCGGTCGAGGTGCCGGAGACGGAGACGGAAAGCCTCCCGTTGAACAGCCACGAGATCGCATACTGGAGACGGGAGGGGATCCAAATGCGGTGGGCCGTGCGGGTGTTTGTGAGCAGGAGAATATGCTCGAGCATCTTCTCGATCGCCACGACCGTGCCCAGTATGCGCTCTTCGATGACCATGGAGATGATGATCCCCCGCAGCGAGGGGGGGCCGAGACCTCCGGGCTGGTACGACTTGAGCTGGCCGTCCTTGTTGAAGATGTCGGCATGGGATTCCAGGACAGCCTCGGTGGTGTTTGCGACGCAGGCCGCCCTGGCGGCGCGCAGCGTCGCCAGCGTGTCTAGCAGCTCTCGGGCCAGCTCGTCGAACGTCTGCTGCGAGGGCTTACGGATCCATCGGCAGGCGTTGACGGCGTGGATGCACCGCGCCGCGAGGCCGATGGACTGTGAGCAGACCTGCAGGACTTCGGAAGTGGTGCCCTCCAGTGCCCTCAATGCGCGGTCGTGCATGGTGCCCTGATCGGGGTTCCTGAGGGCGTTGATCAAGTGTGCGCTTTCCAGCAGCTGATGGTGGCCGATTCCACGGCCGTCCTTTTCAGGGGTTGCTGTTCCCTCGCCGGCGGTGTCTCGGGCTGCCTGTTGCATCTGCAGCCTCTCCTCCTTCTCCTCGGCCGAGATCTTGGCAATGTGCAGGTCGAGAAGGGACATGCTCGCCAGCATGGTCTCACGAACCCGTTCCTGGAGCGAGTGGACGTCGTCGGCGCTCCAGCGGCCGCGCGAAAAGTCGAGGGGCAGGAAAGCAACGGCGGGCTCCATGGCCTTGTAGACGGCAATCATGTTGCCCTTGGCGGCTCTCAGCTCGCTCAGCGACACGGCCTCCTTGGCCAGACGCCGCCGGGTCGTGTCCAGCGGCGGCTCGGCCATGCGGACGAGCTTCTCCATCTTGTCGAGCACCACGTATGAGGTCGACTGCGGGAAGAGCAGGACGCAGCACGCGGCGCCGAGGCCGATGCCGACCGCGCCGGGCTTCACGAGGATTGAGGCCAGGTCCCCGGTGAAGGTCGGCACCGTCGGCCCGAACAGGATGAAGAGGTCGATGATGATGGTGCCGAAGAGCTGCGTCAGGACCAGCTTAGGGTTGCTGCAGCGCAGGCGGGCCAGCGCGTACACGAACAGGCAGCACATGACGTAGAAGACGGCCGTCACGCGGGCGTCGAGCATGAAGCCGTCGTGGACCAGGACCTGCGCCTCCCAGGCCACGGTCTGGCCGGTCTGGTTGGCCTGCATGGCGGCCTGCCTCTGCAGGGCCTGGATCATGGCCTGCGTCTCCGAGTCCGGCCGCGCGGCCAACGCGGCCTTCATCGTGAGCAGCCCCCAGAGCCAGGCGAGGCACATGCCGAAGAGGAGCGAGAGCGCGGCCAGGAGATAGACGAACAGGATGCTGGCCGGGGGCACGATGTACAGCAGCAGCGCGCCGAAGAAGGTGGCGACGCCGATGTTGTTGAGCGACGGCTGGATGAAGATGAGTATCGTCGCCACCCACGTCGCCACGAAGCAGCGGAAGAGGATCTTGAGGTCGTGGGCGTTGAAGTGGTGCAGCCAGGCGGGCAGGGTCCATTGTCGTCGGCGGCGCGGAGGCTGCGAGCGTTTCGAGGCCACCTCCTGGTCCTGGCCGCTCATGTCGGCGGCCGTCTCTGGAGAGTCCGGGGCGCGGTGCTCTCCGGCCATGGCACACGATGCTCGGCCTGAGGAGGTTTGGGGACTGAAGCGTGGACGAGGGCCTCCGAGCTGTGCGGTTGAGGCCGGGAAGATTTCGTCTTCGGGGAGGATTCCGGTAACGCGCCGGCGGCGCCGGTACGACGTCACGTAATATTATTCCTAGTGGCATCCGTACGTAGGCCAAGCCAATCGAGGCTCGTGGAACCGCCAATCGGCACTCGAATGCTGGACTGTGAACCTATTAATAAATGGGTACGAAAGCGCCGTTCAAGCTCTGCTCTACTGCATCGGTTCCGTCGTCGTGAGATGCGAGTTGACCACGTCCAACAAACCTATAGTAGGTTGACTCTGGATTCGTGTTGGCAGATCTGTTGTATTGCACGAGAAAGCAGCGTCATATTCATACTTGCAGCATGAACGTCAGCAGCCGCTGTACGAATTTATGCATGTGCCACAGAGATCAAGTCTAGATGTGCTGTTGCAACTGCATGTCTCGGCTGACAGGAGCTGAATGCACCCCTGCCACGATGTAATTAAATGGCCTCTCAAACAAGCGCAGTGTCTTCACTCATTGTGTCCATCGCGCAAACCAATTGATGCAAAGTCTCGCCGACAGGCAACGGACCAGCCATGGCCGACGCGGTCGGCACCGCGGTCGGAGTGGTCGGCCTCGGCCTGCAGCTCGCGACGGCCCTCCAGACCTACATGGAGCTGGCGTGGGAGGCCGAGGACGCGCTGCGCGACATCGTCTTCGAGGTCAACGCCACCGCATCGGCCCTGAGGCAGCTGCAGACCATCGTCGACGCGGACAAGGCGCTCCCCGACGCGCAGCGCGCCTCGAGGGTCTTCAAGGACGGCGGGCTGCGGGAGGTCGAGGCGCTGGCCGTCAAGTGCGAGACGGTGTACAGGGTCATCGTGGCCTTGGTGCAAAAGGCCAGCAGCTCCGACGTCGATGGCCGTGAAGCGGCGGTCAGCTCCGGGGATGGCCCTCTGGACCCATCGTCGCTGAAGCCGATGAGCGTCTTCCGAAAGCTCAGATGGCCGTGGCTTGTACCGCGGATGAACAGGTGTCAGGATCAACTGAGATGGCTCAAGACCAGCCTACTCGTTACGTTGCAGTTGGCGAATCTGTCCCAGCAGCAGCTCAAGTACGTGGCGCATGGGAGCACGACCCGCCCCTGAGGGAGAACCACGAGCTCACGAACAGCGCAGAGGCAAAGAAGCAGACGAGGCTCTGCTGGGCGCAGAGGAGGAGGATAGACTGAGGGTTGTCGACTTTCGCGCTGAAGCACAGGACAGCATGTCCGTAGACGAGCTTCTTCGTCGGTTTACCAACGCCGCCGATGTGCCGGGCTGGCCAATTGAGCGGGATGAGTCTGATGCTTCGACGACTTCATTGTCGCCCTGAGGTATGCATTGACGGGGGACAGATGGCCTCGGGGAGAATGCCGGTTACGACGGCCCTCGGGCGGAGAGGATGAGCTTTGTTGATGCCATCCTGACTGCTGGGCTGACCCAGCGCCGGCGACGTGAGAGTTAAATTGAGCTGCTTCTAAACACTGAACACAGCTATGCACAACCTGGCATGCATGTCCAAGCTCCTCAAGAGCACAAGCCAATCTCCAAAGAACACGTCCCAACCATGCAGAGCAAAACCCTATCTAGAATGGATATCCACCGTTTACCGCGTCGTCATATCGTGCTCGCATATCAATCGCCCTCACATCCACAGGCACAGCTTGCCACTCCCGTTACCGCCGGCGACCCAGTCCAGGGTCGGGTGGAACTGGGCGACAGCCGGCACGGCGGTGATGCCCTCGCCGTCCAGCTGGGCCAGCTGGCTGCCGTCGGCGGCAAACACGTCCACGAAGCGATTCATGTTTGCGATGACGAACTTTTGGATGCCGTCGTTTGGCCGTTTCTGCCATTGAGGCTTGAGTATGGTGACCCATCTTCCGGTCTGGTTGTTGTGCTGGATCCTGTGCTCTGGCTCTATGGCCTTGGGTCCGATGTCGTGGCCTGCTTTCCAGGTGCTAGCATCCGAGAAGTTGTATATCTTGATGGTGTCGTCGTAGGACGACGTTGCGACATGGCCGGCTGGACTCCACGACGCGTGGGACACAGAGAGGCGCGACTCGTGTTCGCCCAGCAAAACAGGGTGTCTCATATCTCCTTTGCCAACCATCTTCCGCATGTCCCAAACCTTCATAGTACGGTCCAGGGAGGCGGTTGCGATAAGATGAGTTTGCAGTGGATGTAGAGAAAAGCCTCCTATCTTTTGCTCAGAGAGCATCCAGATTTCCTCGGACCGTGGCGCCCGGATGTCGTACCGTCCGACGCCGCCGTCCAAGGTGGAAAAGAAGAGCAAGTTGGGCTCAGAAACCGCCATATCCAGGGCGGAGAGGGGCATGTCGTCGGTGTCGTCCGACGGGGCAAACACTTGGACCGAGACGCCCTTTTCCAGATCCATCTTCCGTATGGACGAATCATAGCTCGATGAGTACACGGCATTAGCGTCCGTGGGTGAGAACACAAAAGATGTAATCGTCCTAGCATGCGTTTTGAAGGCCGAGATGATCGGGTCGGGCTGTCGACTTGTTTCGTCATCGTCGTCGAGCTCGGGAGCTGTTTGAGAACCGTCGAAGACGCCCACAGCGCCCTCCTTATCACCGGCAAAGACGATGGGTTTCTCCTCAGTGGGGTGGAAGCCCAGTGCGTACACTCTTTGCGGCGTAATCTTTATGTCTGGGCTCCGCGGTCAGCATCCTGTGGGGAGGCACTGTAGACGGCGCTTACCGTTCGGCATCCAATGCTGGTACAGCTTGAGGCCACCCATGCGTAGTCTTAGATCCTTCAGGTTCTTGTCTGTCGTCTCTATTATGTCCTCTTCTGTGAATGTGCGCATCCCGGGCTCGGCGCCCCTGATGATGCCTTTGAGCCCGTCCATGCCACTCCCCCATTTCTTGCCCTCGACCACGACGTCGCCCAGAGCCAGATCCTCGTTGAGGCGCATCTTCTTGGCCTTTGATATCGCAACATCGTGTTCAATGTCGACGGCCATTCGCCGCTTGAGGTCTTCGGAGTCGGCTTCAAGCCCGGCCAGGCGGGAGCTCGTGCGAGTCGGCCTCGTCGGTTCGCGCTTCACCGGCTCGGCGCGCAACCTGCGCTTGGGGGTTGACGACTTGGCGATGGGCTTCTTGTCCGGGATGATCTTTTTTGCAGTCGTGGAAATGTCTTTGAGAATTGCCCGATTTGCGGCGATGTTTTCCAATCGCTTGCGCTCAAAGGCACTCATCTCGGCTTCCTTCTTCACAGGCATCCTGACGGCTTGCACTCGAATGTCGTGTCGGTAGGAGATTCTGCGCTGTGCGTGAAAAGGGATGCAATCGTTGAAATCCCAGGGCGTAGCAACAAGTGCGCAAAATGAATTGAGTGCAAATGAGGTGCGCAGCTGGAGGAAGAGCTCCGAGGCGGAGGAGGCGATGCGCGCAACTGGTGCAGCTGCCAGGCACGCGCCGCTTCGCGTGAGTTTAATTGACCCTGGCGCGAAGTCACGCGCTGCTACCTCGCGTCTGGGGCCGAACATTACCCGCGCCGATCGGCGCCTAATTTTCATGGTGCTTCACGCCCCTGCCAGCGATGGCCTCAGACGCAGCCGCTGGCCTCCCGAAACATGTCGTCGACGCTGCTCCCGTTTCTGTACCAGACGCGGACTCTGCGGCGGGCCTTTGCGGCGCAGCCCGCGCTGGCCTTGGCCCGACACGCCCACGCGTTGTCGCGCAAGAGCAAGACGCCCAAGCGAGACAACGCCATCCCCTTCGAATGGGACCACGACGGCGCGCAAGACGAGCTGGGCGACGTCCCCGGGCAGCAGTCGACGATAACGCCGTCCGAGGCCGAGGTGTTCAAGGGCATCTTCGACGAGATCGCCCAGGGCCGCATGCCAGCCGCCAAGAAGCGACCCTCGCCTGCGGATGCGACCCTTCCGCACGTCGCCGCATCGCCAGCAGACGGTCCGGAGGCGCGTCTCTCGAGCTCATTCGGCCAGACGAGCGGCATGGCCCGGTCGATCGTGGAGCAGGCCCGGGTGACGGAGTTCCGAGACAAGTTCCTGCGCCGCTACCCGCAATCGCTGCGCAACGCCGCCCAGGTTGCCCTCGGGCTGTATGAGCTGGAGCCAGGCACCTCCGGCCAGAGCCAGATGCTGGAGCTGGACGAGGCCGACGAGAAGAAGTGGGAGGAGCGCGCGCGATACGACCGCGCCAGGGTCGAGGAGCGCGAGAGGGTTGACGCCCTGATGCAGGGCTGCGACACCGACGTCGCTCTCTGGCACGTCATGGAGAGGGACGTGTTTTCCTTGCCGGAGAAGCTGGGCATTGTTCAAGCCCCCCAGGCGAAGCGAAAGACAGCAAGGGGCAAGAAGGCGGCGACGAATGCCGACCCCGCGGACAGCGCTCTCACGGCGCAGCAACGAGCCGACGAGGAGAAGCGCATCATGGACGTCCACGGGCCGCTGTACCCGCACTTCATCAGCACCGGCCTGGCGCTCTTCGACGCCGCGTTCGCCCGCCCATCGCCGTTTGCGTTTGAGATCCTGCCGCGCGTCAAGGCGCTGGGCCTGCCGTCGTACGTGCTCGGCGTCTCGACGCCCTTTTAC
Source organism: Tolypocladium cylindrosporum (assembly GCA_024340765.1). Lineage (NCBI taxonomy): Eukaryota > Fungi > Ascomycota > Sordariomycetes > Hypocreales > Ophiocordycipitaceae > Tolypocladium > Tolypocladium cylindrosporum. The sequence continues at coordinate 56,760 of JALHCC010001353.1, read as the reverse complement.
TCGCGCCTCGCCCGCATGCACTGGGACCGCTTCGGCGACGCCAACTCTGCGCTCGATGTCCTGCGGGAGATGAACTCGGCCGGCCTGGACGCCGACGACGAGGTTAGCCAACTTCTGGCCCGGATCCGGGACCACCTGCACGGCTGCACCTGGGGCGCCCAGGGCCCGTTCGTCATGGCCGTCATGGAGTCTCCGCCGTACGATGCGGCGCTGACGCAAAGGCTGGAGGAGATGGAGAGGTACGCGAGGCAGTCTCGCAGCGAGCGTGCCAGTGAATACGCTGCGTGAGGAGCAGGCGAGGACTTGGTCATCACTCTAGCGCCTCAACGCACATGGATCTGTACAATTTTGTTCATGATGCTCTTGTGTAGACTGCTGTATGATATCTCATGTACGTGCTGAGACGTACATAATTCCACTGCACATGTGGAACTTTAATCGCGCCAGATCTGCATGCCGTGTCTATGGTGACGGCACACACGATAGCAAGCCCGTTTATCTTCTGACGACAAAGACAGGCCGGACCTCAAACCTGTGGAAGTCGTTCTGGACAAGCCCTTCGCCCAGCTCTCTGATGGCCTCTTCTATCCGCCTGTACAAGCCTTCGTCGCCGATGTCTTCGCCATCCCCCAAGTCAAAGCCGCCATGCTCGTGGTTCCAGAAGAACGCCCTTCCCTGTGTGCTCGCGACCTCCCACCGCCGCTGCACCTTCATGTCATTTCCCTCCAACTGCAGATCCGGCTGTGCGTCCATGATAACGAATAACTCTTCTACATGGAGGTGCCAGTAAAACATCTCGGGCAGGCTGGCGGCCTCGCTCCGAAGCAGCGCCTCGGGCACGGCGATGCGCGTGGGGCTCAGACCACTGCCGACAGCCTGTTCGAGAAGATCCGGTTGAAATAGTCGCTCGTAAGGTTCGCAGCAAAAGTCGTCCCATTTGTCAAGCGCAACGTACAGCGCGTCTTGCGTCAAGTCAAACGGGCGCACAAAGACATGGCACTGTCGATCCTCTCGGAAGCGCATCTCGATACCCTGCTCGCAAACCCACGCTAGGGCGTTGCCACGAGCCTCGCGGTTGACGAATACTAGCGGTATCTCGACTTGGACATGGTCTAATAAGCCGTGACGGAACTCCAAGTTCAAATTGGACTCGGCATCAGCGTCATACCCCTCGTCGGATGCTGAAAGGCGTCGGGGGCACCAACACCCCTTTCTGTAAAAGTACAAGGCTGGCTGGTCTTTTTCAGGCAGGGCACTACGCCATATCTGGTTGCGCAGCTCAGGAGGCAGGCTCGGGAAGTGAGGAAATGTGGAAGAATTGGCTGCCGCTGCTGCCATGGTCGTCTTGGAGTCCTTGCGGGGTGACGGATGAGGACGATATTCCAGTGGGGCATTTACGTGGTGTGGCGGTAACTTGGCTTTGGATCTCTACCTACCTATGCAATAACGGTGCAGGCTTTATAAGAACAATAACGGCGGAGCGGATCCTGCTCTCGTGTTCCAAACTTCTAATGCCCCAATGATATGCAACGGACCTGGGAGAGGGCAAAGAACCGGCCGCACCAACCTTGAAGCCAAAGCCAAAGCTAAATCGCCGAGTCTACCTCGTCAAGAGCTTCAAACCTTGTAATTGATGATTGTGGCTTAACTAGCGTACGGATTTGTGTGCTTATTATTTATTTTTATACCTGGCAATGCGAACGCAGCATGAGGATGTGCCAAAGTAGATCAGAGCCTTTCAGGGCGACGAGACCCAAGGCTGCTATAATGGTAAGATCCCTAAGATGACGAACGAGTCGGACCTGGCGCTAGCGCAGAGCCCAACCTGGGGTCCTTCCCCAGATTAATGACAGGGCTCTGCAGCAGGCCATGAGGTACAACTCCACCACTAGTCTGTATTACAATAGCATCGCTTTCTGCATGCCTCTATCCAGATAGGCATGCTATCGTATCACGGCCATGTCAATGGGAACGGAATTCGTCCCGGATATGCCTCGAATCATGATATGCAGTCCGTTATTCAAGGAAAGGAGTTGGTCTAGATCTCCGTCTGCGCTGGATGATCCAGATCGCCGATTCCCTCGCTTTTATGCACGACGCTGGCATCATCCACGGTGATCTCACGACTGCAAATATATTCTTGCCGATGGAATAATGCTATGGTCCGCCTGGAGAAGTGATCCTTGGAGCCGTCTAATTGTCTCGAAAATGGCAACAGCGACTTCCTCCCGGAGCGCAAAATGACATTCCATGCATGTCGGAATTGAGACTCGGTCGGCGCATTCACTACGTACCAGACCAGTTTGGGCCGCCTTGACCGTGGGGTAGCTGACAAGCCTGGCTGCATGCCACTCATCGTTTTCATTCTACCCCGGTCGGCCGCCCTTCATCCGGCCAGAGATTGAATCGATGCCTCGGAGTTGTGAACTGGATGCGCCTAATGGCTGCACATGGCTGCACTAGAGGGTCTGCTGGAAGACTTGCGTTGACGAGACGAGTGGTACCGGGTTTCTGCAATGGAGGAGTAGGTTCCTGATGGACGAGCTTCATTTGGAAAACTTTAGTAGCGAAGAGCAATGGTATTCCTGTGGACGGGGTTGCTCGAGTTGTGGTTATAGCTGATAGAGATTGCTCAAGTAGGTATTCTTAGGTGTTGTAACCCGGCAATTTGGGGTTTTGTATATTTGCTTTTCTCTTATACCGGAAGTTGATGCTACATGGAGGGAAACAGAAAGCTACAAGAAGGTGGAGGAGAGCTCGAGGGACGCTGCCGCCCAACATGTTGCCCCTCGAGATCGTGTGGTTTTGCAGGCACTATGACATCAGTAAGACAGCTAGGGTTAAATACCAACGCGAGGAGCATCGAAGTACGTCATCGAAGAACGACCGGTGTACTGTGATATGTTGACGACTCGTAACGCGAGGCGGATAGGAAGCTAGGAACGCACCCTCTACGGGGAAACAGCTACATAGGATTGGCTAACAAACGCTATAGCATAGCACCTAGGGAGGAAGAGGGGCAGCGCTAGGAAAGCGCAACTGGCACGGGGAACTCCGGCTTCTCCACTTACGCCGGCTTCTCGGGGGGAACCCCGGATCAGGAAGAAAAGCGGCCAGGGCCTTAGGCGCAACGAATGGCGAAGGTTAGGATTTCATTCAAGTCCTGACTCGCAATGCCGGCAAGAGCGGTCCTCGAATGGATGCACTGCAGTATATCACCTGTTGATACTGCTGGTACGAGGGCCCACCTGGGCTATCAAGTGGCTTGCCCGTTATGTAGGGCCAAGAGGACTGGGCCCGCCAGCAAAAGCCAAATGACTTGGGGCTGAGCGCTTCCACATCGCAACATCTTTGTACGGATTGGCTGCGGCTCACTTGGCGCCACTTAAGGTTCGTGGCTGTGATTTTTGGCGCAAGCCATCTATTCCGCTCGTGACGTACACATACCGCGTTTGCTCCGTGTTCACCTATATATTAGATAGAAGGAGTTGATTCCCCGCGATTTCCAACTCAAGCACTATCGCCCGGCATTCAACTGAGAAAGCATACAGTAATGGTCCCCTTCCTCCGAATCAACTCAGCACATGAGGTTAACGCGGGTTCTCGCAGATTTCCAAGCGCATAAGCCAACAACATAAGCACAAGCATACACATATATTGCAAGAACTCGGGAGCTACTAAGCACCAAACTGATATACCGAGACCCATAAATCACTACTCAGCCGCATACATCACGCAATGTTTGGTGGCCGAAGACGACGCAGCCCCCTCGTGGGCGCTGCTCTCATCGCAGGAACGGCGACCGTAGCCGCGAGACATGGAGCGAGGAAGCAGTCTCAGACAGAGTCCGAACGGAGATTTCAGATGGAGCAAGAGGCTGAGCTCAGGAGATATCAAGATGAGAGGGAGCGGACCGCAAACCAGCGCGCCATCGACCAGGCGGTAAACGACGCCCTAGCCAAGCAGCAAGCCGGGAACAACGGCCAGGCACAGCCAGGTCCTCCTTCGGGGGCGGGAGCCGCCCCGGTCATCATGCAGCCGCCGCCGGGCGCGCCTCCGCTATACGGGGCCACCGATCCTTACGGCCCGCCCTCAACATCGTCGCCCTACCTCCACCCGTCGCAGGCCGCTTCGGCTCCTCCGCCTCGGCCCCGGAGCACCTCCGCTGCCGACTCCGGCGTAAGCTTCTGCTCGGAATGCGGAACCAAATGCGGTGCGCAGGACAACTTCTGCAGCAGATGCGGCCGCTCCCTGGCTAGCGCCTACGAGCAGCTAGAGAAGCAGGGGATTTGAGTGAGGAGCGGAACCGATTAGAGCAATGTTTGCACATTAAACTTCTCGATCGTGTCGTGTTCATGTATGAAGGATTGTATCGAAATTTTGGCCGAGGTCCTGCTTGTATCTTTAGTACTGATAATCAACTACACATTAAGTCTACAAGACGCTGTTATGCCAACCAGATTTGGTGCAATAAGCCGCCATATTAGTCACCTCGCTACGGCCACCGTCTGCGGCCTGGGGATAGGGGACCTGAATCCCTACTCCCGTTCGATGACGTATTAAGTTGCCTTCATATGGACAGGCAGAGGATCCCCGAATCCCGCGATTTTCCCCAGATTCTGCGTGGGCCAAGGCGGGTCCATTGCCGTTTGTAACCGAACCAATAAAATGCGGCAATCCAGATGGGCAAATGGGACAAGACACGCTCGCTGTGGCAGTGAGCCACCATTAAACCACCGCCAGGATTGGTATCTAAAGTTGTGAGAAATCGTCAGGCCTCCCATGATGGTACATCCGGGTGGGAAAACCGGCTCGGGGTCTGGCTTCGGAACAGTGCTGTCTGCCTTGTCCAGTTCTCAACCCCACTTTTGGTACACAAAGCTCCCTCATCCAGAAATGGGCTGCTAGGATCGGCTCTGTTGCACTCCAACTCTTCATCTTAGACCCCAGATTTCGCACCGATGGGTCTCTCCATCGGAACTCTATTCCCACTGCGACTGCGGCTTTGGCTCGGCAAGCTGCTCTTCCGTCCCCTTGGCCCCTATGCAGTGAGAGTATGCTGGCACCGCCTTATCAAGGGACCATGCGACCCCCCCGAGGTGGAGGCCATGCAATACGTCGCCTCGCACACAACAATCCCAGTGCCTAGGATCTACGCAGTTCACACCCAAGAAAATGGCTTCATCTACATTGAGATGGAGTACGTCCAAGGCTGCGACCTGGATAGCGCCTGGAGCGGCCTGTCGACAGACCGGAGGGATACCATTTTTGCCGACATCAAACAGCACATCTCTAGTCTCCGCGAGCTTCAACCCCCAGCGCAAGGTATGGTCTCGTCGGCTCTTCAGAATCCCGCCTATGATTGCCGGATCGGATATCGGTTATACGGCCCCATGGACCATGACGAGTTCCAGTCATTGGCGCGAGGGCACTTGCGCATGGAAGACGTCGCGCCATTCCTTGGCGAGGAAGTGGCCAAAGTGCACACAACTCGCTATCAGACTCGCTTTACCCATGCGGACCTGGCCCCAAGAAACATCATTGTGAGGGGCGGGCGCGTTGCTGCCATCATTGATTGGGCGTTTGCGGGATGGTACCCGGAATACTGGGAGTTCACCAAGGCGCACTACAACTACTTTCCGGGTCAAGACTGGGAGGAGTATCTTCGTCTTGCTCTACCTTGTTACGAGACGGAGCTTGCGGTAGAGCGGATTCTCTGGAGGAGGCTGCCGGAGCCGGGTACGCGGGCTACTTTCTACCGCGATGGAGTTTGCGTTAAGTGCCCGGGCTCCGACCCTTCAGCAGCATGGCTGGATGCAAGGGCAGGCCGTCAGCTGACAGATTTGTGGTCTGTGGCCCTCTTGAGGGAATGTTGGCAGTAGAAGGGATATGATGGAAGATAATTGCATGATATTGATCAACTCGATGACTGTGCGATGTTCTCAGGCCTCATCACCGACCAAAAGTGGTAGCTCTGACAAGTCTCTTTAGAATACACTTTCTTGTTCAGCCTCAACTGTCCTTTTCCCAGCCTTCCCCTGCATCCTCGTCGCATCTAGTTGTTGTTTCAGCCACAGTCGGCTCTGCTCTAAAGCATCATCATGTGCATTGGGACAGTGTGAATGGACTGAATCGATGTACCAAGGAACAAACATCAAGCTCTGTGCAAGTCCATCGGTTACCGTTTTTTCTATTCTACTGTGGACTGCTTTCCCTTCCGTGATGATGTTAGGGAGTCTCAAATCCTCAAGACGAGCTCTCTAAAGCGCCTTGTATCCAGTTCGAGTGTCATGTGCGGCTACTCTCAAAGCTAGCCCAACAGCCAACATAGCAAGTGATGCCTTAATGCGGGTGATGTATGTTTAAACTGCCTTGCCTCTCAGAGCTATCCTGTTGTTTGCTCGTGTTGCTCCTTGATCGGTCATGACCATGACCCTCGGGGGCAAAGCTGCTTCAGGTGTGGTGGTTGGGTGGATCTTGCACTCTGAGTGCGGGCGCTTAAATGCCCATCACATGACATGGCCCAACAGATGCGCTACCTGAAAGTGCTCGCAAGGGCTTCTTACACACTTATGCCTGATGTCAATGGATTGGCGACTCTGGTGATCCTTGTCATACGTATCCGTCTGTTCTTTTTTTCAAGGCCCAGATCTTGCTTAATTGCACATACGAAGTACGAAGTACGCGCTTGAGCTGTAAGCATTGAAATCGCAGAACGCCACACAATTACTGAATTCCCGTTTAGCTTCTGACGCTTGGAAACGACCATGACACAACTAGCCGCTGTGGCTTTCAACAGCCGAGACCACCTTTCTCGAGGAAACGCCCGGCGGATTCTTGGCTATGAGGCTTACCACTGGGCCATAATCATCATGCCCCAGAGCCGAGGAGACTGCCAGACCTTTGAAGCCACCGACGCATCCAAGATCGACCCCGCCACGTTCCGAATGTCGAACCCTACCATGGACTGGTGGTTCAAGTTCGAGGAAAACGTCGACCCTACACTCAGTACTAAGCTCCTTGGGTGCATTGTTATCGGAGAGGTACCAGACGGGGTATCGAGCGCTGAGCTGCGGGACGTTTTTGGGAGAGTTCCTCTGCCGGTCAAGAATACGCATCCGCAGCAGAGCTGCGTGACCTGGGCCGTGGATGCCATTCAGAGCCTGCAGAGGCAAGGTTGGGCATGGAATTTTGAACTTGATCGGTTCAAGGACTTTGCGCTCTCTTATGCCGATGAGAGGATGAGAGGACCGGACTCGACAGAGCCGAGTGTAAAGCATTATAGCATCCAGGGTTAAAATCGGGCGATGCTTGGAAGGCCGCTCGTTTAGTTTTTTTGGGGTGACGGTGCAGACCCCTGACCAGAAAACAGAGAACACAAAAAGGCTGAGGACGCCAGGGGATCTGACAGTCGGCAGGCATGAAAGAGGCGTCTGGGTCTCTAAGAACAGATGGCTCCTCATATTCTTTACGTTGTTCATGAGCTTTCCATAGCTATAAAATGCAGAACCCGGGTGTTCTTTATTAGAGATCGGCGTTATTGCCTCTCGCTGGCTTTTGTCTTGAGTTATACGATATGAACCGGCTTGGACAGGCACAGCCTCTACGGCTTACACCACATCCTTTGTACTCGGTCTTTGGAGTGTTGGTTCCCTCAAAATGTTAGGTATATGCATTATAGCGTATATAGTGCCTAAATAGGTAGAGAGTCTGCCTCCCCAGATACGTAAAAGACGCGCATCCTCGCTGTCCTCGCTGTCCTCGCTGTCCTCGCTGTCCTCGCTGTCCTCGCTGTTCTCGCTACCATCGCCATCTTCGCCATCATCGCCATCGTATTCTCGTTTAGACCAAGGGGCCTAGATTCGTCTACAGGCCAATTGCCGCCGACGGTGCTCTTATGAACCCCTAAGATGCTCCTTGTTGTAATCCACATCATCGCGAGGCTTCTCAGCCCCTTTCAAGTCGGCGAGCCCCTCCTCTTGAAACACGGTTAAGCCACGCATGTCCTTGATGCGGCCCTGGATCTGGGCAATCTCGGTGTCCTGGTCGAGGCGCCAGAGCTCCGCCTCCCAATCAGCCATATTGTTATGAGGCGTGTTACCTCGCGCTTGGCCCTGAGAGCTGTGCCTCGGAGCGCAAGGACGCGGCCAATTCTGGTCAACGAGAGCCTTCATGCGGGCGTTGGCTTCAGCCTTGATGGTGTATCTCGAATGGACGATGGTGAGGTCGGAAAAGCATGCACGAGGTAGCCGTGGAAATTGCTGATAACCGGTTGAGTCAGCACTGGCTTCATACGTGGCGTCGGCCTGAAGCAGATACACTGTCCGCTACGCCACAAGCCATGCTATGGCAATAATGTCCCGGTAAGCTGCTTGAATGGAATCCCGTGTGTTGCAAAGTGGGCGTCGATATGGGCCGTCAGAGCAGGTGCTAGTCAATTTGCGGTAGCTTTGCCCGCCAAGCCCCCCGCCCACCTCTTCGGGACTCGATCTCCTGCTGCGTCTTCCAAGTATACCGAACTACATGCCTTTGCTTTCCACGGATTTATAATCTATACGAATAGATTATCAATGCTTAGCGGTTTGGGCATCATTGCGTAACTTAAAAGGGCGGGTTCCCCAGCCCAAGTTCCTGCCACATCTACAACCTCAACCTGATCAAGATGGCTCCCTTCCAAGGCACCCTCGACATCACCTTCATCGGCACGGCGACGGCCATCCTGGACATCGACGGCGTCGTGCTCCTTACCGATCCGTTCTTCTCTCCCCCCGGAACAGAATGGGACCGCGGCATCGTCGTGCTGAAGAACGACACCACCCCTGCGCTGGCGCTGCACGACCTCCCCGTCATCGACGCCGTGCTGCTCAGCCACGAGGACCACCCTGACAACCTGGACGAGCTCGGCCGCCGCCTGCTAGACGGCCGCCGGGTTCTCACGACCATGGACGGCGCGAAGAACCTCGCACCTCGGCCTGGAGTCCGCGGCATGGCCCCCTGGGAAACGACGTCGCTCAAGCTCGGCGGCCGGACCTTCGAGGTGACCGCGACGCCGTGCCAGCACCTCCCCGGCGGGGAGTGCACGGGGTTCATCATCACGGCGCCGTCGTTCGGGGCGACGGACGGCCTGCCGAATGCGATATACTTCTCCGGCGACACCATCTACATGGAGGAGCTTGTCGCGATGAAGAACAGGTTCCACATCAGCGTCGCGCTGCTCAACCTCGGCGCTGCGGCGGTGCCCGTCGGCGACCCCCCGCTGCAGATCACCATGGACGGCAAGCAGGCTGCGAGGCTGTTCCGCGAGATCGGTGCTGATGTTTTGGTGCCCATGCATTACGACGGCTGGGGCCACTTTGCTGAAGGCGGCGATCAGCTAGCCAAGGTTTTTGCATCAGAGGGCATCGCGGACAGGGTGTGCTGGCTGACTCCGGGGGCGTCAAAGAAGATCTTTTGAAGGGACGCGAGGCGCCACTACTTTTGAGTGTCACTCGGTACGATCTTAGAGCTTAGTCTGGCAATAAATCCGTCATACAATCGTGTCGTTGCCACCGTAGCCTGAAACGAAGCTCTCGATGCAGCCATATCCTTTCAGGTTGATCCTCTGTACAGTTCGTTCAAGCACGATATTCTGCGCATCGCCTCCGAGTCTGAGACACTCGTGCGCCACTCTCAACGGGAGTGCCAGGGAAATTGCGCCAAAGAGCTTCATGTCGTCCTGCGTTAGATACTCTGCGCTCTGGAGAATCCAACCCGACATCTGGGTCGCGCGCTCCATGCAGATGCATGCTTGCTTCTTCCGGGCAGAGGGTGCGTGTGGCTCCGTCGCGCTTGGCCCCCCCAGACGCGACAAGTGCGTGAGACAGATGATGCAGAAGCCCCAGTAATGGGTCACGGCATTGGCGGTTGTGATGTTGGGAAACCAGAGCCGGGTCTCTCCGGCTGACCCCCGAAGGGAGAACAGCGGACAATACGGTGAGCTGGCCTGCAGTTCGCCGTACCAGTCTTCCAGGCGATTCAGGACATCCAAGAGCGCGACAACAGCGCTGCCAGCGACACTACTGTCTGGAATTTGCGCTTCCGGTCCATCTATTATTTCAAGTATGGCCGGAATGGATGCTGCCTCTGTCATGAGGCTTTGAAGTGGTGTTGGCGGGTGCTGTTGGAACGGAATAGTTCGCCACTCCTGCCTCGCGAGGAAAGTTGCCTTGCGACTGCATATGGATTGTATAATCTGCAGATATAATCAGCAGGAGACGAAGGCAAAGTGAGACGTTGACTTACAAGTGACGGCCTTGAGCCGATGAATATCTCATGAGCGCTTCCCGAGGCGTAAAACCCCGGCCCCCGCAGCTCCATGAGTTGACTCAAGCCAGCGGCATGCGCCGGGAGGCCAACTCTTGAACTCGGCAGTATAATCTGTATTCTGTTAGCCCAAGATCTCTTAGTGAAATACAGCTCCAATACCTCTGACACGAGCAAGCACATGATGGCCGCAGACAGCTCGTTCGAATTGACCTCGCTCAGGCCGCGGATGCCATCCCGCAGAGAGCGAAGCGCAGAATGCTGGGCATCCAGGGCGTCGGGAATCGGCGCTCGGCCACGAGAGCCTCTTGCAAGGATGGACACTCCAAAAGCCCTAACGGCCGACGATACAATGTCCCCTTGCAACCCCGTCATGGCAAGCTTTGGCAGCACTTCTATCCAGGATCCGCACACGCGAGACGTCGGTCGCTGCGAACCGGGCGAGAACGGCCCGGCGTCATTCGCGGGGACAAAGTTCTGCACCACCAGGGATAGAACGTCCGCGAATGGCCAGAGCAGCGACGGTTGGAGGGCGGTCAGTGGTTGAGGCTCATTCACCCGGGACTGGGTAGTTTGCGCCGCTTGCTTTCGCTGTGACTGGGCAACATGCCGTCTCCTGCCCTTGGGCGTCTTCGCCGCGGCCTTGGCGGACGTGACGGGTACGAAGATGAGGTCATATTGATACCCGGCGCACTTCTTCCCGCTCCAAGCACATTGTGTACAGGACGGCTGCTTTCCGTCGCACTTGAGACTCATCAGCCACGGGGGGTAGCGGAATGAGACGGTGGTTCGTCGACTTACACCGAGCTTGCGTATCCTACACGTATGGCAAACCGTGCGTTGCCTGATCTTCATGCTATGTATTCGGCGATGGCTGCCATGGGAGGAGTATCACAAGAGGAGTCGGCACGGAGCGCAACTCTGAATCAGACGAGATGTAGAATCCGGAGTTCCGGGTGCGAGGTGGTCTCAGTGGCTGATTCGTTTACTGAGATGCAGTCGTACCACGCTACACTAGTCTGTTTCGGGAACCATTACCCGCCAAGCCCTCCGTTGACGAAGTACACAGTCAAGAAGTTCCATGTGACAGGTCGTGGTTACAGGTTTCAGCAAACGGTACGACCGCCCAGGGCTGCAAATGCCGCAATTGATATAGGGTACGCAAGGAATTCTTATTTTATCAGCCAGAGAGGGACCGTTTGAGCGGCGTCGGGGTCACGGTTATACACAGTGGTCAGGTCGTCTAGGGTAGAGGCTTTGTCATGGCAGCTCGGTTGCTCGAAGCCTACACTTGGGGGTAGGATGTAATCGCCTTCCCCAGCGTTTCCTGTTTCATATCAAGGCAGTTCCTCAAGTAGCCGCACGGAAAAGCGCATGTTGCGTGGGAGAGATCGCATGCGGGCGACTAGTGCTGTATCAGTGGTGTGATCAATCTTGCGCCGCAAACTTCAGGGACGCCTGGGACAGGGTGGCATGGAGGATGAATGCTTCTGTATTGTGTGGACGGCTCAGTTCCATACAAGAGCCCATAATAAACGAAAGAAAGCTTATCAACACGCCAGGGCATCAAGGGAGTGCCCTGCAATACACGTGTGTATATCCCGTCTCCCAGCGCCATGCTCGCCAAAGGACATTCGCCTCAAGCCGGAACCTTGGTCCAGGTCTTGCACCACCCAAACATTGTGCGGCAAAACTTGCCGTACTCGACTACTAGATCAAAACGACGCCACGAGCCCAGGGCGTGATGGTGCAGCCTGGCATCGGGGTCGCTGACTGGCTTCGAGCCCATGTTGCCGTATTTTCCGCGGCCCGGGCTGTCGCGAGGTCAGCATATGCGAACGTGAGAGGGAGGCCGCGCGCATTACCTGAATCCTGTAATGGGGAGGACCAAGACGTCTGAAACCAGCTTGGCCCTGCCCCCGTCCTTGAGTCCCGTCAAGGCGTTCCACCGGAAGCCAACCTTCTTCTCCAGCCAGGTGCTCGTCGCGAGGGTGACGGCCGCGGGCCCCGTCCTGGTGAGCGGATCGGCCTTGTCCGCGGCGTCCAAAGTCGCGTTCTTGGCCTCGCCGATGCGCGCGTTGAGGCCGTCCATGAACTGCGAGAGCACAGGGTGTTTTGGGGCGGACGCCAGCGCCCACTGGGTGAGTTGTACGGGGTATGTGTATCCCATCCGCCAGTATGCGTCGGACTGGGGATCGGTGTCGGCCTCCAGCCCCCATAGAAGGTTGACCAGCCGCGAGCTTGCCTTGTCAGAGGCCGAGGGGCCAAACTCATGACCGTAGGTCGAGCCGGTCACTTCGTCGGTCCAGACGGCGAGATCCGATGAGCGGATCCAGGATTCAGGGTGCTGCAGAGGTTCCGTATCGACGTCGGCGTACTGGACGAGTCAGAGGGCGTGCGTGAGGGTGCGTTGCGGGGAGGGGACACATACCACGCCGCCAAACCACTTGCAGGCGAGGACCCGGAAGATATCAGCCCGCTCCACGGGTGTGAAGAGCGCGTTGAAGTCGTCGAGGAAGTCGCTCTCGAACTCGCGCATAAAGGCGAGGATGCCCTCGTCGTCCCAGAAGAAGTAGGCCATGGGGCTGCTGCCGTGGCCAGGCGAGACGGCGTACCGCAGCCATTGCTCGACCCAGGGGAGGACATCGGGCTTCCACCGGGTGACCTGCGCCGTGGCCGACGTCTGGTGGACGAGCAGCGGAATGTTGGAAAAGGCGAGCTGCCGGTGGTGCTTTGCCGTGGCGGCGCTCGAGGCCAGGCGAGCCGCCTCTACAATGGTCTGCGGCTCAGGCTCGCCGTCGCCAATCCACTCTGGCGGGATATACCAAGCTGGGGGTGGTGTCAGCAGACGAGGACAGAGGGTTGAGCGCATCGCGAGGACGCAGGGTCGACGCACCGCCGCCCGTGCCATTGAAGGACTGGACATGCTTCCACGTCAGGGGATAGTCGCGCTCGAGCGTCTGCGCATCGGGGGCGCGCGGCGCGGGCTCCCTGTCGACCAGCCAGAGCGTCCACAGCGTCGTCGCGAAGATGGCCACCGTCAGCAGCAGGACGCGGGGCCGCAAGCGCAAGGAGCCGTACGGCAGCAGCATCACAGCGAGGCGGTGTCGAGAAACATGAGCGCCAGGCCCGCCGCGTGCACGAGGTTTGCGCGAGATGGCCGGGCGCGCAGTGGCGAGAGCGGTTCGGTTTCGAGTGGGCGGTGGCAGTGAGGTCACTGTCGCACTGTCGCTGTCACTGAACGGGAGGTGGTGATGAAGGGGCTGCTGGGCCCCTGGGGCCTGTCCAAGGACATGGCACGTGGTGGGGCCAGGGACCGATGCAGATTTGATTGCGAATTGCGCGCGGGTGGACACCTGTCAGCCCGTACCGCGCCGCCGCAGGTACATGCAGGGGCGGCGAGGGGCCCGTGCCATTGGCCCCGGCGGGAGGGTCTGCGTGCATGGCCCGCGTCTCGAGCCTCACCCGCGAGCGCCACATGTACCGGCGCGTACCGGTACCCCTCGCGCCCAAGTCATGGCCAGCGAGGATCAGGCGAGTTGGGCTTTTGCCGCCGCACCACGGCGAGAGGCGCTACGGGCCCTACGAGGCTCAAATTTTGCTGGGGAGAAAAGCTTGGCCTGGGCGGCAGCCGGACCGTCCTCACCAGGAGCCGTTTGGCCGTCTTGGCCAGCAGGCGGCGGCCAATCGCCGTCACGGGGGCGCCGCCGTCCGAGGCAGCCAAGGCAGGCGAGCAGGCGAGGCAGCCGAGGGCGTGAATTGATGCATTATTATGTAGATAGGTATGGTCATGATTCAGAATAGACAAAGCCGCTCCCGCTCCTGCGCCTGGCCGAGCAGGGGCGCGCTCATAACCGCCGGCGCATCCATCGCCTCCTGAACAACAGCGCCAGCGCCATGCCCACGCACACAAAGAAGAGCAGCTTGACCTTGGAGCCCAGCGACACGATGAGCTGCGCGTCGTACGAGTGCCACGACGAGCTGCCGAGGTGGTCGAAGATGGGCGTCGACACGCGGCCGTTGAGGCTGTGCAGCGGCCCCGGCAGGATCTTGAGGCTGGTCCGGTTCGCCTGGTAGGCGTGGATGACCGAGGCGAAGTGGCAGCCGGTGCTGAACATGACGGTGGGGTAGGGCAGGCCGAGCCAGTGCTTGTCGTAGACGGTGAGGTTGCGCACGATGTCGCCGACAAACGGGTTGTGCCTGCTCGCCATCATGAAGCCGATGGAGAAGCCCGTCGGGTGCGCCTCGGGGGCCACGAAGCTGAAGCGGCGCAGCGGGCCCAGCGCGCGCTTGCACTTGAGGTCCATGTCGAGGATGACGCCGCCGTACTCGTACAGCACCATGTAGCGCAGGGCGTCGATGCGCTCGACGGGGTAGCGGTAGCCGTCCCACAGCGCCTTGAGGTCGGGGAAGCGCTCGGCGACAAACGCGGACGCCGTGTCGTCGGTCCAGAGGTGCGACTCCCAGCCCGGGTGCCAGTCGAGGCAGCTCTGCACCGTCTCGTCCCACTCGCCGCGCCAGTGGTCGCCGTGCTTGCCTAGGGCGATGTGGTGCAGCACGGGCGGCACGGCGTCGTCGTAGGGGGCGGCCGACAGCTGGTCGCGGCTGTAGTTGGCAAAGGTGATGTCGAAGGCGTCGTGGGCGTCGGAGAGGACGAAGTCGGCCGAGTTAGCGCGCCAGACGACCTGGAGGGAGGCGAGGGTCCATGACGTGTGGACGAGGCCGCGGCAGAGCCAGACGGCGGCGACGAGTATCAGGGCCGTGGCCCAGAGGACGATGCGCGTCTTCTTGCTGGTCGTCGAGGGCGGTCGAAGGGAGTGAGGCTTGAGCATGGCGACGCGGGTGCAGCGGCACGGGGCGGCCTGGACGGTTACAGAGACGACGACGGCACGGGTTGGGAGGCGCGTCAGGCGAGGCCGGTAGGGGTAGGTAGGTAGGTAGGGAGCGGATGAACTGGCCAATGGCTGCGTGCCGGTTGCACGTCGAGCGGCAGCGCACTGGGAGTTCAGGAGGACGCGGATGGCGACGCGGGCATGTCGACGCCAGGAGTGGTCATGCCAGGAGGGAGAGAGGGCGAGGGCGAGGGCGAGGGCGAGGGAGAGGGAAGGGGAAGAGGCAGAGAGGGAGGTCGAGTGCAAAACGACGGAGCGAGAGCGAGGTGGATGCGAGATGAGGTGGATGCGAGGCGATGGATGGGGGAGGCGAGCAGGGGCTGCGCTGCCTGGAAAAGATGAGGTGGGCTGCATTTTAGTAGGCGCGTGCGCCTCCGCGTAGCTTAAATTGCATTCACAGGGCCCTCGGTACCGCAGAGGTACGAGTACGAATGCGCAGCGGGCGCCTGCGCCAGGAAGACAGACTCATGTCATGTCATGTCATGCTGGACACGCAGTCGAGACCGGCTGTGTCTGCAGCCGCGGGCCAGCGGCACCAGAGTTTGCGGCGCCGCCCCTGCACAGCCCGGGGCGAGGCGAGTCGTCGCCGCTTCGGATTTGCACAGCGCCCGTCCAGGGGCTGAGGAAAGAAAATGCCGAACGGGGCGGCGGGCGACGCAGCTGGTGACGTTGCCCAGGCAGGCCCTTCTGGGCCCAACGGCGATCTGCGGGGGGGCGTACCGTGCTCGTGCCGGGTGCCTGCACGGTGGCGACCCGGGGTGCTCACTGGGCTGCTCACTGGGCTGCTCACTGGGCCGCTCACTGGACTGCGGCCCGCCGCCTGTAATTTGCCCCCCACACCCGTACTCGCATGTACCGGCGCGGTGCCGACGCCGTGCGAGCCACGGTCCGCCTGCAGGAGGCGTGATTAGTGCCCACCACCCGCTGAATCAAGCTTTCTGGGCTGCGGCTGAAGCCTTCACCAACCCGTCGCCAGCAACGCCATGATGATGCGCTGTTGACCGACTTCCGTCGTCCGTCACTCACGCATCACCCGGGGCAAGCCTGGTACGGTACGGACCAGCTACCTCGTGCCAACCCGCCGCGCCTCATCCCCCGCCGCGCTCCATCCCCCGCCTCGACTCCCATACCTGCGACCCAACCTGCGACTCCTACCTGCGATCCGACCTGCGCTCCCCGCCCGCCGCGATGCCGCGCAGCAAAGCCGACCCCCGGGGCGTCCTCGAGGCCTGTCGCTGGCTCGTGGCCACGCGCAGCCGCCGCCGCGCCCTCGTCCGCATCGCCTTGGCCGTCGTGCTCGTGCCGCTGGCGCTGCAATGGGTCCTGGCCTACCTCCTCGGCGGCGACGCGCGCCTGCTGCCCCCCGAGCTGCTGCGCGCCACGAACCTCCTGGTCGTCACGGCGCACCCCGACGACGAGTGCCTCTTCTTCGCGCCCAGCATCCTCGGCGTGCTGGACCGCAACCGCGACGCCCGAGGCGCGCTGGTGGTCATGTCCACGGGTACGTTGTCGCGCTCCGCCCCCTCCTGCGTGGCGCCGTGCTGATGCCGTCTCGCCGTAGGCAACAACTACGGCATCGGCGAGCAGCGCAAGCAGGAACTCAGGGGATCCTGTGCCGCCCTCGGCATCGACCCGTCGCGCTGCGAGGCCCTCGACGACCCGGATCTGCAGGACAATCCCACCGCGTGGTGGGATACGGCCAAGATCCAGGGCATCCTCAAGGACTACGTCCACAGGTGGGACATTGACGCTGTACGTCGGCCATGGCACCCGTGCATGTTCGCGGCTGACACGACGGCCAGATCATCACCTTTGACGAGGGCGGCGTCTCCGGACACATCAACCACCGCGCCGTGAGCGCTGCCGTGAGGTGAGTCGTCAACACCCCGTGCTGCCCCTCCAACCCGGCTCACCGTCGCCGCGCAGTGAATACGTCTTGCAAGACGCCAAAGCCCCGGCCTCGTACGTCGTCGTCACCACCGCGCTCCCGAGAAAGTACACCTTCCTGCTCGACCTGCCCCTGACGGCGCTGTCCTTTACCTGGCGGATCGTTGCCGCCGTCTTCTTCCCGTCGAGCACGGCAGACCCAAAGTACAGCACCAAGGCTCTCGTTGCCAGCACCTGGCACCGGTACATCAAGACGCGCGAGGCGTTTGCGAGCCACGGCAGCCAGTACACGTGGGATCGCCACCTGTACATGATCGTGAGCCGGTACGTGTGGTTCAACGATTTGAAGAGAATTGCCGGCAGGGAGCCCCCCGCGTAGCAGTGCTGCCCTTGCCGCATAGAGCAGGCGCCTGGTTGTGGAAATGTCCACGCGTCCGTCCGTCACCCGGAGGCATCATCGAGGAAGTAATTACATGGAGGACGGTGGCCGTTGAATAGACGCCATAATAGTAGCTGGTCTACGGAACATGTGCCATCGCAGCTCGACTTTGGTCTCAAAAGAATACTCGGCCATGCGCGACCTAGCCTTCGGTGAGAGAGTGCATAGGTCGAGACGAAGCATTTTTCGTCTGGAGTAGGAGCATGGTTGAAACGCCGTATTCGGCAAAGCTCAGCCCACTGGCTCTGGGCTACCTAGGTTGAACATGGCATCTGACATCTGGCATCGTGTTAGTAACCATCGTTGCTAGTGAGAATCAATACCGCGGCAACCGCCGTCACTTACCATAAAGTCCCAGTCCTCCATAATGTCAAGTGACGCGCTCAGAGGAACTTCGTCGCCCGGGCTTCCACCTGCTTTTGCCTCCAGCACGAGCAGCGACCGTTCCTCGGCTTCTTCCGCGGCCCTGACTGTCATCTCCGACAGCTCGTCCCCCCCGACGCGCCTCAACATCCCCTGGATCTGAGCGGCCACCACGCAGCTGCCAAGGTAGCCCTTTACGTTCGTCTCCCCGGCCTCGATGCAGCGCAGAGACCACGTCTTCGCTTCCTCCAAGACGGAGAACAGGTCTGGCCGCAGAGAAACAGGCCCTAGGCTGTCCTCTTCTTCTTGTAGCTGAGCCTGGAGCTCCATTGCAATGAGAAGGCTGGCTTGGAAAGCGCTTATGCGAAAGAACCCGGAGCCACAGGCAATGAGCCTCGTGAAATCCTCGCGACCCGACGGGGCCCCGCTGTGAGCAGCCGTAATGGCCGAGGACGGACATGCTGAGCCCCATATCTTGAGTGAGGTCTCGACTACCACTCTTCTTGAGAACGCATAGGCTGCCTCGCATAACGCCGGCTGGAAAAACGGAACATGAAGAGACACCATGTAGCGATGCATGAGGAAATCCACGGCGCATGCGGCAAACTGGGAGCAGGATGGCTCGGTAGTCGCGTCGCGTCCCTGGAGGCTCTGGCGCAAAGATTTATATGACGCTCGCAGCTCTGTGTCGAGCTGAAGCGCCGCTTCGTACGTACACCGGGAGCCGAGCTTGTTCAAGCACCTTGTGACTTCCAGGCGGAGCGGAAACGTCTTTCGGAGCGCTATTGCGACCGACATTTGCGTAAAACAAGCGTCTGGCTTCGCCACCGGATCGTCAGCCACGAGCTGGCCGTCGTCGAAGTTCCCCGGAGGCTCCGTGTCAAAGTCGTCCAGGGAAACGAGAGGAGGCCCCCCGGATGCCATGCTCGATTGCAGGGTCATCTCCAAGATCGTATTCCACAGCCTGCGGCGCATCTCGGCTGCGAGAGCCGTGCAACCCGCGAGAAACCTCGGGTCTCTGTGCAGGCCCATGTACACTGCAGTCCTGAGCAGGGCGCCGGCCGAGATCCAGACGAAACCTTCGCCGACACCGGCCGTTTCACGGGCGAGCAGGTGCAGGATACTGCTCTGCAGCGATTCGACATTGAGTCGCGACTTCAACTCCGGCTCCGAAAGCCACGTCTGGGCCTCGTATATCCATCGGACGGCCGAGTCGCGCAGAGAGAAGTTCTCATCGTACGTGGTGGCGCCGATGGCAAGCACGAGCTTGAGTTGAACCAGGAATGCCGTGCTGGGCGCGCAGTCTGAAGTCCACACCGCCTCGTAGTCTCTCATAAAGGTGGGAACATGGAGGACTCGGTAGACGGTCTCTGTTGTCCGAAGGTAGCAGTCGACGAGCTCATCGGCGACCTCTTTGGGTGGTAAGTCGGGCGTCGGCGGCGAGGGCCAGGGCGGTGCCCGTTGTGACTTGATCACTTTTGCCAAGTATTTACACCTCCGCAGCCCAGTAGATACCTTGGATGTCTCTGATCGTACGTGCGGCTCAATGGTCTGTATGATGTCTCGGAACAGCTGGCTGGCATGTCAGGCACCTGCACATCGCGGCTTCATGAACGGACTGCTTACCAGGGCAACTCCGTTGAACCAGTGGCTTTGGCCAAAAAGACGCGTCTTGTGCATGAAGCTGCGGGCGCTGACATGAGACTTGGCGGACAAGCGGTCTCCGTGGACGTGGTACGTCCCGGCTAGACCTGAGGTTATGGTCTCGACGGTAGTCCCCGGAGTCTGAGCTGCGTGCTGGGCGTCGGTGGACTCATCTGCAGCAGGCCTGTTGACGAGGGTTGTCGCATTTGATGTGCTGGGAGCAGAGGACTTTGGCGTTGAGATCTGGGATAGGGACTCTGTATTCTTTCTGGAATCGAGGTTAGGTCCAGCTCGGCTCCGTCGTGACGGCGCAGAAGGCTGAGCCTCGTAGATGCAAGTCTCGTTTCTGGACCGCACGCAGTTGCTGCAGGGGGTTTCTCTATTGCAACGGATCTTTCGCCTCCGACACAGGGTGCATGAGCTGTGTGTTGTCAGCTTCAGCTGCGAACATCAATCGTGCAAGCTACCTACACGGCGGGCCGTCTCCGTCGGCGTGCGGGTTCGGTCATGGCGTGCGCTGATTCGTCCTTGAACATGTAAGTCGTTAATCATGCCGTACGATGCCCCGGCATCCCAGGACAGGATTGGCATGAGTGAAAGGATTAAGGGTCGCACAAGTGGTGAGACCTGCGCTTTTGGTCTCTATAGCCCGCCATTTGCCGAGTCCGATGGCCGAGGCCCAATGTCTGGAGCACCGCCACTGGTAATTCCCATTATCACTATAGAAGTAATAACTTGGCCCGTACTGCTTTAAGACTCGGGACCGGCAGAACATGGGAGCTCATGTGCGCCAATGATCATCAGCTCTCGCGCCGCTGTAATGGCCCCTGCGGTCGATGAGGTTCTGCCAACAAGCATGGTGAGTTTTCGGCTCTCCAGATTCAGTGGCGGCATGAGCAAGGCCGCAACCTCTAGAGAAATATGGCCAACATTGGTTTGACCTGGCAATTCTGTCTGGAACAAACAAGATCGAGTGCTTCCGCCGGCGCGACGGACTACCATCTCCGCTACCTCCAGTCCGACTCCTTCCCGAGTGCACCGAGATCAACGAGTTGCCTCTCAACGCCATCTCTAGCCATGAGTTCATGCAAGAGTCCGGATGTTACAAGGACGTCTCCATCGACTGCAAGGCATTTCGAGCAGAACTTGGGGCAATAGAGGCGGATACGATGAGAACGCCACAGGGGGATGATGTTGCACATGTCCAGACGAGCCGAGAACTGGTGTATCTTGAGACATAGTCGGCTAGCAGATTAATGATATGAGCTTATTATATGGACTTTCCGCTGCAGTGGGTAGAACTAGAACAATGGCACGGTCGACGTCTGTCGCAAACTCGCCAGTGTCTGGAGTATGCTGGGCTCCACGCGTGGTGAGTTCCTCGACATCCGATACCTCTTCACTCTCACCCACTCGATCTGGCCAACTCATCCGCAATGCCCCTCCCTGCCGCTCGCCCCGAGAAGATGCACCCTCCCAGGAACGTGCCCTCGAGGGAGTTGTATCCATGAACACCTCCGCCACCAAAGCCGGCTACCTCTCCGGCCGCGTACAGACCGGGGAATGGCGTCCCATCGGCCCGCATTACGTTGCTGCTCAAGTTTGTCTCAATGCCGCCGAGCGTTTTGCGTGTCAGCAGATTCAGGCGCACAGCGATCAGCGGGCCATGTGCCTTGTCCGTAATGCGATGCGGCTTCGCCACACGGCCGAGCTTCTCCGGCCAGTACGACCTTGCATTGTTGATGAGCATCGCTTGGGCATCCTTGGAATACGCGTTGTTCATCTGGCCGTCACGAGCCTCGACCACGTCCTTGATCTTGGCCAATTCAAGGGCGGGACCGCCGCGCTCCGCCGCCAGCTTGTTCATGCCGGCCACGAGGTCTTCGAGGTTGTCGCGGACAACAAAGTCTTTGCCGTACTTCTGGAAGTTCTGAACACAGATACTGCCTTTGCCACCAAAGATCCTCTTGAGGAGCAACCAGATGCTCTTGCCGGTGATGTCGGGGTTCTGCTCGGACCCGGAAAGGCCGAACTCGCGGGCGATGATGGACTGGTCGAGGACGAACCAGGTGTAGTCGTATCCCGTGCTGCAGATGTACTTCAACGTCGCCAGCGTGTCCGCGCCCGGGAACAAGAAGGGCGGTAGTCTCTTGCCCGTGGCGTCAAGCCAGAGAGACGAGGGCCCGGGCAGGACGCGGATGCCATGACTAGGCCAAATCGAGTTCCAATTCTGCAGGCCCTCGGTGTAGTGCCACATGCGATCGCGGTTGATGACGCGTGCGCCGGCAGACTCGGTGATGCCAATCATGCGTCCATCGACGTGGGCAGGGACGCCAACAACGAAGTGGTCGGGAACCTTGGGGCCCAGTCTGTCGACGGGCCATGCCGCCTTGACGGCATCCACGTTGCCCCCGATGCCCCCGGACGAAACCAGGACAGCGGCGCCGCGTATCTCGAACTTGCCGACCTCGTTGCGGGACGACTTGACGCCGCGGGGCGAGTTGTCGTCCTCGAGGACCCGGCCCTTGACTCCAATGGCCCGCCCCGTCGCCTCGTCCAGCAGCAGCTCGTCGACGGCGTGGCGGAACTTGAACTCGACCAGGCCCTTCTCCGCAGCCTTCTTGACCGGCTCCGCAAACACCCTGACCACCTCTGGGCCAGTGCCCCACGTCAGATGGAACCTCGGCACCGAGTTGCCATGGCCGTCGGCCATGCCGTCGCCCCGCTCCGCCCAGCCCACGCTGGACATGAAGCCCAGCCCGCGGGCCTTGACATACTCCTCCATCTCGTCCGTGGCGAAGTCGATGAAGGCCTTGGCCCATTGCCGCGGCCAAAAGTCATCCTCGCGGTCGAAGCGGGCGGAGCCCTGCCAGTCGCGCATGGCCTGTTCCCGCGAGTCCTTGATGCCCATGCGTCGCTGCTCACTGGAGTCGACGACGAAAAGCCCACCGAGGGACCAAAACGCCTGGCCGCCGAGGCAGTTGGCATTTTCCTGGTCCAGGAAGAGCGTGGGGACGCCGCGCTGGGAGAGCTCGAAGCCAGCCACGAGCCCGGCCAAGCCAGCGCCGACGATGATGACTGGCTGTTGCGTCTGCTGGCCGTTGGGATCCGAAGCCATGGTGAGTAAAATCAGGGGTCTTGCGATGGAACGGGCGCAGATGTAAAGGCGAGTATGGGGGAGGGGCGCAGACTCGTTGATATGCAGTGAAGAACTGAGGATCATTCCATGTAAGTGCTCCCTCGACGCGGGGAAGGCCACTGGTCCCACTGTGCGGCGACTGCGATGGTCAGTGGGCTCACTATAATTTGGGGGACTGTCTGTCCCGCGTGATCCACATTCCTCCGATTCCCGTGATCCTCATTCGTCCGATTTCGAATTGGAGTCCCCTAGGTATTCGTAGTACTCGTATGCCAGGTGACTGCAACCAATGCAACTGCAAGGTCTCTGGTGCAACCCAAGGCATCTCTCAGCATGTGCAGAGTCCAAGGCTGGGCAGCTCTGCAGGCGTGAAACGGAATGAATGAATGATCGGAAGAGAACTAGAAATGTCCCTGGCGTTATCATCCAGTCCGATGGGCCAAGTTGGCTTCGCGGTGTCTCTAGTGAGCTCGTGCAGATATCAGCACCAACTGGTCAACCCTGCTTCAGTTTAAATGGACTGCACGTAGATATAGAGGCACTACACTATTAATCTTACCGAAACGCAGTATGCCTTTACCAGGCGGGTCAATTGAGAGGAGAGGGAGGAAGGTCGATGTAATAATGAGAGCCCCTTCACATTCTCATGAATCCTGTAGTAATAGTAGCTACAACATGAAGCTTAAGATTATTCCTAGGCTTTTTTATCTTACTAAATTTCTTTAACACGCCTGTCCCGCATTAGTGCCCGGTCAAGCCCTGCGGGCTGTTCTGCCCTGATGACACGGAGGTCATTTGTCTTACCATGTCGAACCCATATTCAGCCAGCGTACCTTGGACTGGTCATTTGTCTGCCAAGAGGAACGAGAACGTCGCTGGCTTCCTCTGCCAAACTGACGGTGCGTCTTCGCCCGATCAGTTGATCACCCTCAAGTCGCTGGCCGGCACATTTGAAGTCGTGGGCGGGAAACTCTCAGATGATCAGTTTCGCAAGTTCCCCGCCAGTGAATCAACAAGATGTCTGTCGTCCGTGTGACCGGGGAGGGTTTGCCGGAAATGTTTGAGCTCAAATGGCACCCTGTGGTCGGAGTGACGCTCATCAAGGGTCCCGCAAGAAAATGCATTAGACAGCTTCAAAAAAACGTTCCCTCAGCCCTTCATAATATATACTAAAAGTATAAGGCGAGATAAGATCAATACCTTAATAATAAATAAAATCAGCCGCTGTCGTTTGCCCCAAGCAATCTCACCTTCTGGAAGAAATCATGCCGCACGGCCAGCGATCCTCTCACCGAGCAAAGTTAAGCCAAGATCCTTGACCGCGCCGTGGATACATACCCCAACCGGCGACGGGTTGGAGCGCGCTATGGAGAAGGATAGAAAAGAGCTGCAGCAGCTGCAATCCACCAATGCGCATACGGAGTGAGAGCGGCAAGCATGCAGCAGGAGGTGAGGGGATTGCCAAGCAGAGTTGGGGATTGACGAGATTCGCCCGCTCCCGCGTCCCGGTTGCTCGCCCAACAACCTCGCATGCCACAGAGCAGGGCTACCTTCGACTTCAAGTATAGCAGAAGCCAGAGGCACATCACTTAATCTTTCCACTAAAGAATAAACAACAGCGGCAGCCATCACAACCGTTCACCTCGCGATGTTGTGGTCCTTGGTCACCACCTTGCTGCTGGCGAGCACCAGCTCCGCCGCCGCGAATCCCCAGCGATGGCTCCATGGCAAGGCCAGCTGCAAATGCTTCCCCGGAGACGCCTGATGGCCGCGTCCAGGTGAGTGGTCGAGGCTCAATAAGACGGTCGATGGTCGCCTGGTTGCCACGGTGCCATTGGGCTCGCCGTGCCACGACCCCAGATACGAGGAGGCCGAGTGTGCCAGGCTCCAGAAGGAGTGGCTCTACTCGTCTGTTCAGTGAGTGATGCGACGCTGCAGCA
Source organism: Tolypocladium cylindrosporum (assembly GCA_024340765.1). Lineage (NCBI taxonomy): Eukaryota > Fungi > Ascomycota > Sordariomycetes > Hypocreales > Ophiocordycipitaceae > Tolypocladium > Tolypocladium cylindrosporum. The sequence goes on along the minus strand of JALHCC010001353.1, from coordinate 32,154 downwards.
CGACGTTTGTGCAGATGCCCGCGATGCCGCCAGAAAAAGGATGATAGCTCAGACTGACAGCGCTGCCAGCATGGAGTCCTCATCTTCCGTCATGGCGCCCCTGTTCGCCAACCAGAGCTGCGACCCGTTCCAGCGAAAGGGCAAGGCCTGCACTCTGGGAAATTACGTGAGATATGCCGTCGATGCCAGGGGTCTGCACGATGTAATTTCTGCCCTCGGATTTGCCCAGAAGCACAACGTGCGGTTTGTATTCGTAACACGGGACCGGCCGTTGTAGTCGTGGCCACCGGCTCCGGAGCTCTCGCTGTATGGACCCACCACCTCAAGGACGCCCGGGTCGTCGACTGGAGCGACGAGCACTACACCGGCAAGGCCCTCAGGGTCGGCGCCGGGGTCCAGGGATTCGATGCTCTCGAGGCTGCGCACAACACCGGCCTGGTTGTGGTGACCGGGGAGTGTCCCAGCGTCGGCCTCGCTGGAGGCTACGTCCAAGGGGGCGGCCATTCGGCGCTCAGCACCGTCCACGGCTTGGCTGCCGACAACGCCCTCTCGTTTGACGTTGTCACGCCCTCCTGGGGCTTGGTTACGGCGTCACGATCGAAGCACCGGGATCTCTACTGGGCACTCAGCGGCGGCGGCGGCGGCAACTACGGCGTAGTTGTCTCCATGACCGTGCAGGCTCACCCCGACGCCAGGGTGAGCGGTGCCACCTTTGGCATCATAGCGCCCAAGGATGATCCCAACAAGATTTACGATGCCATTGATGCTTTCCACGCGGCCCTCCCCGAGATCGTCGACTCTGGCGTCATGATCATTTACTTCTTTGGCCGGGGCTTCGCAGAGCCCTGCCATGACCGTGTACAACAAGACCAAGGCTGAGGCGCGAGACAGCCTGCAGCCCTTCATTGACTCTGCTGCCTCCAAGGGCTTCTCCGTCAAGCCCAACTTTACAGAGTTTCCCAGCTATTACGATCACTACAACCACTACTGGGGCCCTCTGCCCGCGGGAAACATACAGGTCGGCACGCAACTCTCTGGCGGCCGGCTGATTCCTCGGTCAGCACTTCCCAGTTTTTTTCCCGACGGCGCGCAAGCTGTCCAAGATGGGCGTAATCTTCATTGGAGTCGGTCTCAACGTGTCCCACTACGGCCAGAACAATGCCAACGCCGTCCTACCTCAGTGGCGCGACTCCATCGTGCACTCCTCCCTCACCCTCCCGTGGAGCTTCGAGAAACCATTCGAGGACATGGTTGCCGAGCAAGACAGAATCACCAAGGAGATCCAGCCCGTTGTCGAGGCTGCCACCCCTGGCGCCGGCGCCTACATGAACGAGGCCGACTGCCAGCAGCCCGACTTCCAGGAGACCTCTTTTGGAGCCAACTACGCCAAGCTACTCGAGATTAAGAAGGAGTATGACCCAGATGGCCTGATCTATGCCGTTGCCGGTGTCGGCAGCGAAGATTGGACCGTCCAGAAGGACGGGCGGATGTGCCGGACCTGAGCCAGGCCAGGTCTTCGGCACGGTATTTGACGAACCTTTAGAGTGCACGACCAAATCTAATGGATACAACGTAAATAGCAAGTAATATTGATGAAGGAACCGTATATTTTCGCCATGAAGTAGGCTCCCTTTAGTGGTGATGGGGTGAGTCAGTCTGGAGGGTGATCAGAACGTGGCCATGACTTGAGCTGCCCTGCCCACCAACATGCATGGTCACAGATGCGACTCAAACCTCCGCGCAACCTCTTGGGCACCGCCCCCGCCGCCAAACATGTTTTTGAGGTCCGCAGAAAACTGCTCCGGACACTCAAACGCCGCGAAGTGGCCGCCTTGCTCATGCACCGCCTCGAAGATGATCGGCCCCGACGACCATCCCCAAGTCTTGGGCGGCGCTATCAGATCCTTGGGATAATACGATATCCCTAAGGGTACCCGCGGGACGTACTCAATGGATTTGATCGACTTTTCGCGCGATGCATGGGCTGCTTCGTAGTAGATGCGCAAGCTCGCCGCCGGGCCGGCCGTTGAGAATTGGTAGATGGAGATCCAGGTCAGGATCTCATCGTCGGTCCATGGATACTCATCCGTCCAATCATGCAACTTCTCGTATATCCACGACAGCAGGGCCACGGGGGAATCGGTAATTGCAAAGCCCAGCGTGGATGGCTTCGTGCTCTGCAGCATCATATAGCCCGAGCCTTCTCTGATGTACCACCTGGTCCGACTTATGCCGGCCTTCTCACGATCAGACCACCACCGGAGCGCGTGCTGAAAGCCGAGCCACAGCCCCCTTGGAATTGACGGCTTGACGCACAGGAAGTTGATGTGCGACGCAAGGCAGTGCTCCGGGTACAGCACGCCCATCATGCGAGTGATGAAGAAGCCCCAGTCCCCTCCCTGTGTGACTAGCCGGATGTCAGTGCCCTACAATGCAGGAGACGTTTTGACACTTGCGCACCGTATCTATCGTAGCCCAGCCGCATCATGATCTTGTGCGCGCACTCGGCGTACTGTGGAATGCCAAACTCCTTCTTCGAAGGCCCCTCGGAAAACCCGAAGTTGGGCAGCGATGGCGCCACAACGTGGAAGGACGGTCCATCGCTGGCATCCGTGAGAAGCGAGAGAACCTTGACCACTTCAAGGAAGCTGCCCGGCCCTGCGCGACAACGTCAGCCTGATGCTCAAAGTGGGGGCGCAGTGGCAACGCACATCCGTGGCAGAATAACAATGGAATGCTGTCGGGTTTGCTGCTCTTCTGGTGGATGAAGTGGATGTCGAGGCTTCCGAAACCCTCAATGGGGATCTTGGTCATGTAATGCGGCAGCGTGTTGAGTTTTGCTTCCTGCGCTCTCCAGTCGAAGCCGTCTTTCCAATAGTTCACCAAACGCTTTACATCGCGAAGCGAAGCCCCGTAGTTCCAATCATCGGAGAAGTCGACTTCGTCCGGGAATGTAGCTGCGGCTAGCTTGTCCTTCAAGGCTGCAATCGCCGAGTCTGGCACGGAAATCTTGAACGGCCTGATCTCTTCCGACATGTCTGGATAGCCTGGGGACGAAGGCAAGTCACCAATGATGATTAGTGTTTCAAAGATACAAGTGGCTATCGTGTCGCGATGCAAAATAGCTGTTATTGTTGTGTTTGTGAATGTTAAAACAGGCTGAGTCAGACGAGTGTATCATTGTATGTTGCGGGGCAGCCGAGGTTGGGGAGGGATGGACGATTACAGAGGGCTAACGAGGGCTGATGACGCCTGAGGGGGTTTGTCCCAGCCCCCAAAGTTTGTTTGAGAACGGACTTGGTGAAGCGGGAGGATTCATCTGGGGAAAGCCGACGCGGCCCCAGGATCGGCTCTTGAGTTCCTCCCCGCCTCCGTGCCGGAACACTCCCGCTCTCCACAGCAGAAAGAAGCACCGCATCTGCAGGTCACAAGAAGACGATGTGGATGTACTGTATCAGTAGGTTGCCCGTTTTTGCATTCTGCGGCAGCACCCCAAGGTGACAGCCACGGAAGCGAGTCGAGTCGGACGTATGCTGGAGCTGCTTAACCCAATTGAGCTGCTATATATAAAGCCTCTCATCAAAACGGACGTTACGATTAGGGGTTTTCCATGGAAGGCTCTTGGGTAGGGCCGAAGTTATGGACGAATGCAGACCACGCTTGGAACCAACAGCCTGACGTGTCACAGTTTAAACAATAATCGTGGGTTTAGTTACTCTCTAAAGCGAGCCGCGTGCTCGCAATTAATATTTGGATCTCGTTTTGCATCCACATTGGTGTCAAGTGTCTTCGGGCGATGATGTGGATTCATCGCGGACATAGCTCCGAAGCGCGCCGCTTCACGTCGTCTGCAATGTCGCCAACCTGAAGCACGATGCCCATGCCCACCGCCTGGTGCCACAATATGTGGCAGTGGAGGAGCCACAGCCCCGGATTGTCCAGTGCAAAGCGCAGTATCACGTAGCCCATCGGCGGAACGTAGACGGTGTCTTTGCGCAGCGGAGTAGCCGTGTTTATGGTCTGCTTCCGGGCAGCGGCCAGGTCGAATGGGTTGTATGCATTGTACTGGTCCAACGCAGCGTAGTGCGTCGCGACAACGTAAAAGCTGTACCCGTGCTATGTGATGCGTCAGACTCTGCGCAAAGCCGTACCTCGCATGCTCGCAACCTCACTTACTAGGTGGAAGGGGTGTCCCTTGTCATCAAAGTTGTTCAACACAAGCTCAACCCATCTCCCCTTTCCAGCCTGCCGGAACCAGGGAACCTTGAAACTCTGCGCCGCTGTCGGCTGTTTAATGACATCGGCCCACTCCTCCCGATCCAGAGAGAGGAGTGGCTGCTGGTTGGGGTTTGAGACAACCCACGAGGTGTGGTTGACGGTGCCCACGGGCTGATTGTGGTTTGCGGCCCGCACCTGCATCGTGCTGTATAGCACCGCGGTCTCCTGAGGGCTCGCAATGGCGGACAAGGAAGGCCCAAGCGGTAGTCCTACCGCGTCTGCCAAGTTAAACTGCGATATCATCTCCGGTTCCCGCGGGCTGTGCTTCTTCGGCGCATCGCCTTTGCCCTTTGCCCACAGAAGCTGAAATGACTGCTCCCGCGTGAGGGCAAAGTTGATCAACCCCATGTTCCTAGTTTGAGAGGAATGGGTCAGCTTTCGTGGTTCAACACGGGTGCGCGCTTGAGTCACTACTCACTCTCTGTCAAGAGTAATCGTCAACTCATCCTGTCTTTCAGGCTCCTCACGAGACTTGGGAGATTCCGGAGTCCAAGGCACGTTGCGGTCGACAATGAGATCCATCCGCTCGCCGGGGTGGAGAAGGCCAATCGATCCTACAGCCGGTGTATCGTGTGCGACTACACCTCCACCGTCGACGGTGATGACCTTCATGTTCCCTCGCGAGATGGATATTGTGAATCCCGATGAGATGCTTGAGGAACCCCTGTCAGCGATCTGGTGGACGTCGAGTTGTTGAGTGTGCATCATGTCACTCACCCAGTGTTCACAACCCGCAGTCTCACGCGCTTGCTGTCGCCAAACACCACTGCTGGCCTTTCGGTCTCGCTGCAGTTGACGGGCCGCGCCTTGACCGCCATCGAGCAATTGAACCATCCCTTGCCGTTGATGAGAAGGGAATCGGGAGCAGGCTGCATGCCGCGTACAGATGGTGATTGTTAGCAAATGGCATCGCAGTCATTGACAGTGTCGATCTGTAGGCGGCATCGCTAGCGACCTCTAGCTCGGTGAGACATACCTCGTATATGTAATGGTCTGGATCACGGTACCAATCAAGAACAACGCCAGCCTGTCGGTGGTACCAGTCGCCTACGAGCAACAATTGCTCCGTCTCGTATTGATATGTTGACAAGTCAGACTTCCGCCCGGCCTGGGCCGGCTTGTGGATAACAAGTCCGCCGAACAGCCCGTCGGCGCGCTGAACACCCGAGTGAGCATGATACCTATCAGGGCAGACGTCAGCAGAAGAACCCATACAGAGGCCGTTGGAGAGCGGCTTGCCAATAGGTGCCTGACTGCGATTCGTCGATTCGAAACCGATATGTGAAGTTGCCAGAGGGAACAATTGCACACTGCGTGAGCCCCACGGCGCCGTCCATCTCGTTGACACCTGTAGTACGGAGACCATCGGACATTGTCAGCCATTGCAGGAATCCGCACCATCGCCGTGGCCCTGGGTCTCTGCATACCTCTCATGGTCAGGCCATGCCAGTGCACTGCGATCCCCCCCTCCACGCTGTCGCCAATTGAGTTGTGAACATGGACGACGAGTTCGTCCCCCGACCTGGCCTCAATTACAGGCCCTGGAAATTGCCCTGCCCGGTATGTGAGCACACTGGTTGCCTGTGCTGCGCAATGCCGAGCTCAGAGTCAGGCCCTTACCATTGATTAGGTAGATTGCTTTGACAACGCCGTCGGGCGCACGCTCAGCTTTCGTGACATTCCATGTCAAGTGAATGGTCTGGGCTTCGCGAAAGATGTGCTCTTTGGGATGAAGAGTGAACGTGTCTCGGTCGGTTCCCGGATTCGAGGGGCGTGGCTCTTGGGTGTTGCCTTCATGCACAACCGCGCCTGCACCGGTGTCTGCCCCAAGCGGGTGAATTGCGAATGAATACAAGAGGTAAAGAGCGATGGCGGTGGCAAGAAGCCCAGAAAAAAGTGTCGCAAACAGCAGCCGCCTTGCCCGAGAGGATGGCGAGCCGGCACAGCTAGCCGCCGGTCTCAACATGACCTCTAGCCGTGCTCGCCAGACTCATGAGATGAGAAATGGGCTGGACTTTCTCGCCCTTGCTGTCTTGAAATGCCCGGGCCTGGAATAAGCCCGCCTCAATCGCCACACGGCATGGCGAATATTTGTTTGTGCCCAGGCGATCTGCTCAATCCGGAGGACCGAATTTCCCGGCCCTCTGCTAGGCAATGCACCAACAAACGAGCTCCCAGGGGTTGGCTGATTCGGTAGAGTGCGGGCAGGGATGTAGCGCACCGTTGAAGCAGGAGGAAAGAAAGAGTTGACAAATACGCAGCAGACGATTCGCTGTTGACAAGAGGTCTAGTCACGGACGCGGATCCGGCGACTGATGCAATGGTCTAGCAAGGCCTGGGACTTCAAGTGACACGGCAAGGTTCGCCTGGGCGCCTCGGTCGACGAGTACGGCCTGGCCGAGACTGCGAGGCACCATTACCACCGAGCTGATGTCTGCACTACGTGCTTTCCCCTGGCCCTGCAGGCCACCCGATGACCCCACGAGCGTCGGAATCGGTTGGCCATTGGTGATCTCGGGATTAAATACCACGAAGTAGGGCAAGGGGCACTAAAAAGCACCCACACACACAGGGTCCAAAGACCGACACATTTCCCGTGAGTAGTGCTCGTACATGCATTGCGGACACTCTTGTTGAATGCTTGTTCTTCTAGAGAATGAATCGATTCACTCTCCCTTGCCTGTTCGCCGTCTCCCTCAGGCTCTCCCCGTTTCCGTTCCTGGAGTGGCAGAAACAGTTCAATTCCGACGGCTCACTGTCTCGCTGCGCAAGGACGCTGGCGCATCAAGGTGACGAGCACCGTCCAAACCTTACACGGCGAATGACGACGGTGCTGTTTGCGTTTGCACCGCCCAGAGTATCCAGATAGTCTTTCCCAGTGCCGTTGGTTGCAGCGTTGCTAGCCTATGTATGTCGGGCAGGCGGACACGTTGACGCCGTGGCTAGTAGTGATTCGATGATGATGCCCAGGCGATTCCCCGGTGCTTTTGCCGCCTCATCCGGCCACCGCCGACGCTGCGCCGCCGGCGAAAACCGCTCCCAGCCTCTCGCTGCTCCGTAGCCCGCGGGACCGTCGTACGAAGCACGTAGGCGCCTCGTACGGAGCAGGCACGAGTATGGGCGACTGCCAGCGACGAGTTGACCCTCTCTTCCCCTCCACGTTTCTCGCCGTGTTCCAGTGTCGTCTCCGCGGGCCCGGCCCTCAGTCTGGCACGGCTCGCTGCGCGTGGACTGGCTTCGGCTCCCTGGGCACGCGCGCACTTGCAATGCGACCCAGCCCAATCCTCCTGGAGCCTTGATCTCCCCTCGTGGCTACTGGCAACCTACGGCGGATACTTCGTAGTCGCACGAAGATCGCACGGCTGTGCCGCACCCTGTCCACCCCACTCCAATCAAAGAGCTCCAGAGATATAAACCGTGAGGCAGTCCCGAACGATGGCGGTTGATCTCGTTGCTGAATATTCGCCCACAGAGTGGAGGCATATCTCGTCGGAAGCTGCATCGCCCTCGACGGCAGCCGAGTGCAAACATGCGGCCCCAAATCGTGCTCCTGGCAGCGGCCCTGGGCGCCAGCCCCGCGGTCCACGCCAATTCTCTCAAGGACATCAAGCACATTGTCTTGTTCATGCAGGAGAACCGGGCATTTGATCATGTGAGTCGCCTCGAGCTGGACTTGGTATCGGGACTCACACATGCAGTACTACGGCACCATGGCTGGTGTGCGCGGGTTCGCCGACCCAAACGTCCAGGTGAACCCCGATGGGCGCTCGGTTTTCGAACAGTGAGTGCGGTCCTTGCCATTCACGGGCTCTGACACTGATGTGCTTCATCAGGCCCATCAGCCCGGCTCAGAATGGGGTCAACACACTGAAACCGTGGCACATCAACTACCTCGGAGGGGAATGGGTGAATGCCACGCAATGCATGGGCGCTGGCGACAACGGCTGGGAAGCCATGCACTCGGCGTACAATGGCGGCCTAGGGAACAATTGGAACGACGCCGACACCCCCTACAGCATGGGATACTACACTCGAGCGGATCTTCCTACCCACTTCAACATCGCCGAGGGCTGGACAATCCTCGACATGTCCACCCAGAGTTTTCTGGCGGCAACGGACCCCAACCGGATTCAATGGATGAGCGGTTCCATCAATATTCCCGGGTCTCCGTCGAACCCGGACGGCAAGGGGGGCATGATAATTGACAACTCGGCAACGCCAGGTGAGCTCCCGTCCCAGGCCCTCTCGTTGCCCTGTCAATCTTTGCGGTGAGCTTACCAGCTAATCTGCCATCATCGCACAGGGTGCGAGAAACCCGGTCTCAACTGTTTCCCTTTTGTTTGGAAGACATTTCCGGAATACCTCGAAGAGGCTGGCATCTCCTGGCAGGTGTGGCAAGACCTCGACAACTTTGAGGACAACATGCTGGCGTACTTTGAACAATACCAGCTCGCGCCTAAGGACTCGCCTCTCCGTGAAAAGGGCAACTCATACCCAGGACTGGATGCCTTCTACAAGCATGCAGCTAGTGGAACGCTGCCTCAGGTCAGCTGGATCGTCGGGCCTCAAGAACTGGCAGAGCATCCTCCCAACATGCCCATCGACGGCGCATGGCTCCAGAAGAAGGTCGTAGATGCCATTACCAGCAGCCCGGCTTACAATGAAACTGTGTTGATAATCAGCTACGATGGTGAGAAATTACTCATGACAATGATCTCATCTCCTTGAAGCATGGACAGCTAATTCGACTCGATAGAGCAAGGAGGTTGGGCAGACCACGTGGTTCCTCAGGTCGCCGTCAAAGGCACGCCGGGAGAGTGGATGCAGGATCCCTACAATCGGTTTGGCTATGTTCCTGTCGGGCCAGGTAAGTCTTGCCTCTTCATTGCCGTCTCATCGTTCCAAATCGACGTCTCGACCGCACTGCTAATCCACGGTCAAAGGTTGGCGCATACCACGCTATATCATCTCCCCTTTCACCCGCGGTGGAAATGTCTTTACGGAGCGCAGCGACCACAGCTCGGACATCCTGTTTGTCGAACAGTGGGCTGCTGCAAACGGGTACAAGGAAGTTCACAGCAAGGAGCTAACGCAGTGGCGCCGCGATCACATGTCCAATCTTGTAAACGCCTTCGACTTCGACAATGTGAGTGCAGCTGAGCCCCCAACAGATAGCTGTGAAGCATGCCTTGTCGTTCAGCGCCCGTTGCTAATTCTTCCCCTAGCCCAACTACTCTATCCCTCCAATTGCAGTAACGCGCACTCCCGAGGCCCTGCCCGATGAACCAGGACGCTACACTGGCAATCTGACACTCGGTTCGCTTACGGGACCCTGGGTTGGGCCAGCCAGGTGCCTCTCTGATCACAGGACACCCAAACCCCCGATTCCGTATGGAGCGGCAAATGCAAACCAGGACCTACGCAAGCTGGTTGAAACGGGTTTCAAAAGGGTTCGCGGCCTGCTGACTGAGGGTCGGTACCTCACGTTTGAGATCTTTGGTGGTGCACTTACCAACATGGGCGGTTGCTCCGTCGGAATCTCGCCAACCACAGAGAGCCATGACGATACCCGACAGCGCTGGATCATCCATGCCACTGGTGGCTCAAACGAATTCCTCCTCCAGTCAGCCAAGGATAAGAAATACCTTGCCGGCCTTCCCAGGATTGGCAGCCTTACAAAGGACGTTCAAAAGGCCCAACCAATTACCATATCGTACAACGCTCAAGGTTCAACGTACAGTTTGAGTCTTGGCCAGAAGAGCAACAGCTTCGTCAGCGTCAAGTCGCAAACAGGCATGTTTACGAGTCGATCGCCTTTGTCATGGGACGGCGGTCTGGGACAGTTTGAGATTTTCAGTGTTTCATATACCTAGAAGCGCAGTAGATACATCTGGCATTACAATTTCAAGCATCCATACATGAACCAGTCCTCGTTACAGCTAGCGACTCTATCATTTCGCAAAGAAAATCGGGCAAAGGCGTGAAACACGAGCTACCAGACATAACATGGCTGCCTAGGCTGGATCTACCATTCGGATGTCCACGGCCTTCATCCACCGAGCCACTCTTGGCTTTACTTATCGCTATGAGCGTGGCCCGAATCCCGTCAAATTCGTGATTAATTTATATATCTCTGTATGACTCTCTTGTCTTGCGTCTTCCCAGGGAGCCTGGAAAAGGGATTCCTTTTATCCTCGCAGCTATCCCTTATCCCTCTGTTGCCCCTATTCAGTGTTGGCTGCTGTGTGTGTTAGTGGCGTTAGACTTCAATTGTAGTCCCTAGCAGCCCCCTATTGACCTCGAGTCATCAATCCAACGAGGCGTCATTCTTCTAAGGAAGAATGCCCCTAGCCATCGTCTTTGAATACAGACATACGAGTCATCAATACAATGTGGCTGCTAACAGTGCTGCCTGGGGGCTGCCTCGTCAACCGGTCTATCCGACATTACTTGCTCGCGAGGAGCAACAGAATATCAAGACAACGTCTGCCGTGATTTTCCGCGGCTTTACGTTATTTCGGTACATGTGCTCCCTTGAACCGGGATCGTGAAACATCACCTTCATATTTCGTGAGCGGTGCACTGAATAATTGAAGCTGCCTTATGCACTGGCCAATGGGATGGTGTACCTGAGCTACCTTAGAAGACAGGCGGTGTTGACAACAACAACCTACACTGTCTCGGCTGTAATGTCATGACATGGTTAGATCCCGCCTTGCGAAACTTGCTTAAGAACACAAGGCAAGTCGCTGCCTCCGCCGTCAACGCCTGCATATGACACGCTGTTGCCCCACCATGTGACATCAGCTTCGTGGAACTGGACCGCAAAGAAAATGACAATTCCAGAGATGGCAATGCCGGTGGATAACGCACTGGTCAAGACATAGGCGTACTTTTGCCACCATCCCAGTACGCGCGTCTTGATATAGTAGTTGAAGAAGATACAGAGGCAGAAGCCTGGCCACATCTGAGACATGTTATATGGTGACAGGTTGAGAGGACCATAGAGGATGACGGGAACATGGATGTAGCGAACCCAGCTATTCGGGTACCACTTCTGGAGGAAAAAGAAAGGGATCGGCAGTAAAGCACCGGCGAGGAAGCCCCAGCCCAGAGGGTTGTAGATCTGGCCTGCGCCGAATATACGTTGCGGGCCAATGGCTCCCCAGATGACGGACGCAGTGAAAAAGGTATGCGATCCTAACCCAAATGTCAATGACGTTGAGTTGTACAAAGGAGCCGTTCGCATCTTACCTGGACAGGAAAACTTGTCGGGTTGGTTAGTGGTACAAACATCCTTGATGTTGATGAGTTGCCACTGGTTCACGCCGATGGATACAAAGGCGCCGATAATTGTCGCCCATGTTTGCAGCGCAAAGGTCAGACGGGGTGGAATTTTGCAGTAGTGTGCCAACTTTAGGTCAGCGCTAAACTGGATGCTTTGTGCGCAAGCAATGTAGCCGTAGGCCTTGAACATCATGTTTGCGACAGGCTTGCCGCTCAATGCATAGCCTCCAATGAACTCAGCGATGACGTTCAGCGTCACTTCCGCATTGCTGATGGCGAGGATGATACCGACCGGCACCTGGATGAAGAAGCAAAGGACGATGGCGAAAACGACCCCCCATATCGGCATCGAGGTGTCCCACAAAGCACAGCAACAGCACGCCATGATGAATGACACGGCCAGGAGAGCCAAGTACCACCACTCCGGCGCCTCCTTGTATTCTCTCATGAGCCGATTGTGAATGTCCTTTTCGTTCTGATACGCCGACTCGCGAAAGTTGAAGATGCTTTTGAAGCCGCGGACAATCTCCCTGCGGTTGTAGAGAGCAGCATGAACAACACATGCCAGATAGATGCTGAAGAACGTCGCGTATACAACTGATGATGCAGCCGACAGATAAGGAACGCTATAAGCCTGGTACTTTTCCTCATTCAGGGTATAGTCAGAGTTTAGGACCTTGGAGATGTTGTATTGCTGTCTAGTGTTGTCAAAGACGTAGTTGCTGTTGATGGGAAAGTATGCCGTGTTGAGCGCGTTCGACCAATAGACGGGGATAATGACGAGAATAATGGCAATGGCCATGCCGGCGAACATGTTGCAGGCCGAAAAGAAGGGGGTGACAATCGGGTCGAAGACGTAGGTGGCCTGGTTCCAGTCAAAGGTGGGGATTGGATTGATGCCCATGCCACACACCGAACCTGTGACGATGGCAAGCTTGACGTTGTTGGGGCTGATCCAAGTCATCCAGTTGAAGGTAGACAGAGCGACGAAGAGGTAGTTTGGCAGCCAAAAGTACAAGAACATGCCAAGAAAGGCGTAGATGAAGAACCGGTATCGTGTCACTTTCCAACCAGAGGACTGCTCGCGCGAGCCGTCATCGTGATGGAGGGCTTTGTTGAGCGCAATCTGGGCAAGACTCTTGGGCCAAATCATCTCGGCCGGGTACACGAGAATGCGTCTCGTGATGCCTGCCGCTCCGTAGCCGATGAGTTGTGTGGACAGGGCAAGCAGTATCTGCCAGCCGGCGTTGTCGGCGAGTCTGGTGTCCCCGTAAAACATGTCCAGCTTGAGGGCCTGGACGATGTACGTCACATATGCAGTTCCGTTGTATCCACCATAGGCGACGTTTGACATGATTGTGATGGCCATGTGCTCTTTCTGGTTAAATGGGCCTGGATTGAGAGTGAATGACAGCGGTCCAAGGGGGATCTTCTTTTTCGGAAGCACTTTGGCCATGAAAACACCGCATGGATAGGCCAGGAGCTGCGCGACGTAGGATGCGATGGAGATGCCAGGATAGCGCAAGGAGAAGAACTGGTCAATGCCAGTTCCAAGGATGGCAAAGACCGTGCCCAGCAACCACACACGGAATGTGTTGACTGGTGTTCTTGGGTCGTCGGTCGGCTCGACTACGGCTCGCACTTCTGGGTATGGCGAGTCATTGAGCAGTATCTGCTTTTGCTCGTTGAACTCGTGCAGAAGAACCCTCGCCTGCTCCAGATCAATCTTTTCCGTGTCGTTTGCGATGAGGTGGGCGGCTCGCTGGAGCATGTCACGAGGAAAGTTGAAGTCGTGGACGTGCTCATCATACATCTCCTTGAGTTGATCGATGACATCTTGATGGGCATAATCGTTCACAATGATCTCCGTAACGTCAGTGTTGAATCGCGTACCCAGACTCTTGACTTCTTCTTTGCAAGGGGTAACGTCGGAAGACTTCACCGCCGCCTCGGTGATGCGACTCTGACTCGCCTTCATGATGGAGATCAACAGAGGACCATGTGGCAAGCCAGATATGTTTCATAATAGAGGGCTTATCCGCAAGAGTACGAGCATTTTGTCCAGGGACGTTAATGACAAGGTGTTTTATACGACGCGACATTCTCTGGAACAGCAGGCGGTCCAAGCGGTCCCATGAACATGGCTTCTAGATGAGCTAGGACTAACGATCATGCAATTCAGAAAGAAGTTCCCCAAAAGGTCATACCTTTCATGTAGTGCTCGACGTAGAAAGGAAGGTAGGGGGGTGAAGAGTAGCATTAACAGCAATATGCCTCTAGATGCAACGGCGCCTAATACTGTAGCTTCCATGGTGGCAAGATACCACTGACTTGGGCTACACTGTGTGAACCGCGGGAGACGACCATCGCCGGTCCTGCATTGCGCCACGTTCACCCGGGGGCCAATAGCCCAGCCATCACATCATTGCAAAAGCGAGACATGCTCTATGGCATCATTCTGGCCCCTAAAAATTGGAGACAAAAGTGCAGTATCGGCTAACCGGATGTGAGTCTAATACTACATGAACTCGTTGGAGTGTGCAAGCCTAGAGCAATAGTTCCTGCGGCGGCCCGTGTGTGAGACGGACGGCAGCAAGACTCGATGCAGAGCTTTGCTTCCCGGGCCACGGCACGGAAGTGGTTTCTAAGTCAAGCATGGATATGCGATATCATTGGCGAATACCTTGCTTGGGTGATCTTGGCTGCCTATTGATAAGGCAAGCGGCCAATCTAGAAACGCCAACAGATATCAGTGGTTGCTAAAAAATTGCCGAAGTGCCGGTGGAGGGACTTTTTGCTTCTTATTCTGCTATTCCTGTTCATGTGACGCGTGACCATCGTGTGTCCCATCTGATGGGCCTGCCAAACTGTCAACGTAAATACGTCTGTTGAAAAACTTCTTACCTGCTGGCTTCCCGTGCGCGTGTATCAGGCAAGGACTGACATCAGGTTGCAGCTACTTGTACATGCCACTAAAGTGCTGCACCTGTCTAGATTCTGCCGATCTACCCGCGCCCTGGTGGAACTCATAACACGCCTGCAGCTCCTACTGATGAGCCATGGTGGCTGTACAGAGAGGGCATAGCCATCATACCTGAAAGCTGCGTCCACAGCCTTTGCTCGTTTCTGTGTGGGGCAGCTGTAGTTGATGTTGAAGGAACTCCAATAATATTATTATCTTACCTACTAGTACTTCGTACGAGTACTTCGTATGGGCTGCTCCAGAATCCGTCGGGCATTAAAACTCTGTATTGCTCGGTACTCGGTACTTCCTGGCTGTACTCGACATACCCCGCATTCAGCCATCCTGAATTCCAGAGCCACTAGAAGCCGGCATACTCCGTCCGCACTCCGTAGTTCGTACTCGTACGAACACACCTTCATCGCTGCCCTACGCCATGCCGTCAAGGTGACGTTCCAGAACCTTCAAAGGGTCGCAATCTGGGACGCAGCGGGCTAGCTGAAAGTAGATTCCGCACCGGGTCAAGCTGAAACCGGGAGAGGCGAGGAGGTTCATGAAGCGCCGCTATTAACTGTAATACGCACAGGCTAGCACTGTTCTTGAAGTTTTGAGCCCGTAACTGTCACAGCTCGGCGTTTGTCACACCTCCTGGTTCTACTCACGCTGCTGTCGATGACTTAACGACAGCTACCTTGCAAGCATAAAGATGTTTCACCGTGATATGATAAAATTCAGTTGTACGATGTCGACTTTACGAGTCTCAGTGGTAAATTTTGTACCCTGCTCACAGGCCTTGGTGTCACATTCTGCCCAACTTCCACGACAACAAATGCAACAATGACCACTTGAGTAGGCCATTTACACAAGTTATTTTTTCAAGTGCAGAGCTTCCTTGACCTTATCGAGCTTGGACTCCTTTCGGACGCTCTCGGTTTTGCCCGCAGGCGCATCGCCCAGGTTGCCCGTTGCCTTGCCTTCCTTCGGGGCTGTGTCATGATCGTGGTCATGCTCGTGCAGCTTTACCTCAGGTTAGCAGGTGTCCATGATAAATGACGCGGCTGAGGGTGAGGTGCTTGCCCTTTCTTCCTCCTCCTCGGCGCGTTGAATGAGATCATGGCCTTCGATGGCCGCCTCATCAGTGATGCCTCCTTGGCTGCTCATGGTGGATGGGCCTTCTTGGTAGTTTTTGACACTAGTATAATGATTTGGTAATAGATTTGCTTGCAAGTATGACGGGGTCCTAGAAAACCCAGGCGGCTTTAGTGCTCGCTGCTGGCTTCAGGCACCACTATATATGCGAACTGTTCATCGCGTGACTGGGCTGTCGTCATTCCTGCTTGATGTCACAGATGATGCATTTTCAGCGTCATTGCTGTGCCATGAAATAGAAACATCAAATGGGAAACTTAATACCCCGCGTGGCGCGTGGCGTATCACGCACCACCCTCCTCAAGACAGTAGTCTCTACAGAGCATCGGACTGTGCCAAATGAGGGGAGGGGCGGCGATTGCACCGTACGACTCTCATTATACTTGTGACAGGTGGTTCAGGTCGCAAGGCGAGACTCGACTTGCGTCGCTCGAGGCTGAAGGTCAATGGCTCTCAGTGGAACATATCGGTGCGAAAGGAATGGCGCTCGGATTTGCATCGCTATGACTCTAAATGATGAACTGTCTGGATTGAATTCATGCGTGCCTGGCTTACGTTGTTTGCGTGCTAGTCTTCGCTGACTGCCAATCCTAATACCCCAAACACAACCCATTCAATCGGCTCATCCTCCTGGGTAGTTACTTTGTCGACCTCTGTACACATAACCATGTAGCGGGCATAATAGGTTCGTTTCTGTAAACAGGTGGAAGGTCATACAGGGCTTGTCCGGAAGCAATACAGCGCCGGCGACGAGATCATTGCTGGCTCCAGTGTTGCCATTGCTCCCTTACTCAGCGCTGAGCATCAGGGTAAGAAGTACGCGATTTATTTTTTTCTTCGTCAGTTTGTTGCTCTAGTTCAAGGAAATCTAGGGGGATGAGGTTGCACACAGTCAAAGCTTATCGAATCCCAACAAGAGCACTAGTGGTTCCTGGCATCGGGTTTCCAGTCAGAGGCAACAGTTGAGGCATACCGGTCATGCTTTGTGCACAAGGGCCTGAGAGTGCTTTCGATAGGTGACATGTTGAGTTGTACGGGTATAGCCTACTCGTAAAGGCAGCTTCCTAAATTCACTCATACAGCAATACCAAGCTCTTTACCGATAATATCGGCTGCCTTCTCTCCGACAACTAGAGCCGTGTTATTGGTGTTTGCTCCAACATTCTCAGGGACAATAGAAAGATCTATGGCGGATTAGCAGTGCTTCATTATCGAGCCTGGAAATATGTATACTGACCAACAAGCTTCAGGCCCTGTGTTCCATAAACATTGAGGCTCTTATCCACTACTCCCCCCTTCTCCTTTGGCGCCATCTTGCAGGTCCCTAGAGAGTGCCAAGTCGTATTGAGATTCGAGCGGATCCAGTCCTCGATAGCCGCATCGTCTTCAGCATCGTACTCGATGGGTGGCAAGTTCCTCCTCTCTTCGATACGGTTGTAGCCACCCTTGACGGGATGGCTGTCACAGAGCGCAGCCTTACTGCCCTCGCGAAACTTTGGGTGACCAAGAGCAAGCTCACCAGCGTAGGCATTGGTACGACGGTAGATTTCCCGCTGTTTCTTGTATGCCCAGACCTGCTTCTTCAGGTCTGCTGGGTGCGACAGGAAACCAGTATTGAAGGAAGCGGGAGTTTGTACATCCTTGGAAACGATGTGAATGTTACCGCGTGAGTACGGGTAGGCAGTATAAGTAGCCATAGTGGTATACTGTGACACGCCATCCTTCTCTTCGTTGAGGACCTTGTGGTCTCCAAGGAAGGAAGCTATGACCCCGACGAGCATCAATGGGCGCTCTTTCTGCTTCTTGAAGTCGCGGTTCCAGAGCTCTTGGAACTCCGCACCCAGATGTGCCACTTCCTCCTCAGATGGTCGCAGTTTGGCGGCGACGTCGATGCCGTTCCAGCCTAGGACAGGGTTCTTGTTGTCAAGAGCAGTGTTAAAGTGCAAGCGGCCGCTCAGTAAGCCATCGAGCGTTTCATCCACTTTCAGTGAGGTTTTGTAAGGATACAAAAGCAGGTTGTGGTCTTGGTACTCCTCGCCGACTCCGGGGAGATCTGAGACAAGTGGAATGTCTAGCTCCTTGAGTAGTTCTGCGTTGCCGACCCCTGATCTCTCCAGAATGGATGGCGTGCCAAGAGCACCCGAGGAGATTACTACGAGCTTCTTGGCTTTGACAATGGACCTGCTGGATTTGCTCAAGCCGGTAGCTGGCTGAAACATTGCCGAAGGCTCATACTCGATGCCAGTAGCTCGCCTGTCATCGAATATGACGCGACTCACTCTACTCTCAAGGAGGAGGTGAAGGTTCGGGTACTTGCCCGAAGCCATCAATGGGTGGATATATCGGTGAGCTGTGTCCTGCCGCTTGCCATCTGGTCCAATGTACCGAAGCCATCGGGAGAAGCCACCCACGGCTTTGAAGTCTTGAAGGTCCACAATCTCCTTTTCACCTAAGGACTCGGTGGCAGCAAGCATATCATCTTGCGGGCCTTTGGGGCCATAGGTACCGTACGAGACATGAATGGGACCCTCATAACCGTGAACGCTCTTATCGACTGACGAGTCGTCGAGATGGTAGGTTTCAAGCTTCTTGGCGAAAGGCAGCAGGCTTTCGGCATCCCATCCTTCCGTATTCCAAGAGTCGTAGTCGACGCCTTGGGCTGTTTGAACACGTCAGACCTTGTTGAGATATTGCTATTAGGCGATTTTATTTTACCTCGCGTGTACATCATGAAGTTAATCGACGAACCCCCGCCGAGGATGCCTCCGCTGGGCACGATGGCCTCTCGGCCATTGAGCGCTTGTTCTTTATTCGACTGGTAGAACAAGGCCGTCTGGGAGCCGGGCGCTAGGTGTGATAGAAAGATTGCCGGATTGACCACGGTAGGATCGTTCAGATTGTTCTTGCCGCCTTCGATGAGTAGAATCGAGAGATGTGGATCTGCCTTGGCCAGACGACCAGCAGTCACACATGCTGCCGTTCCTCCTCCAGCGAAGATAATGTCATACTCTGTGCCTTCTTTGTGGGTAGTCATGGCAAATGTACGCAATCGCAAACTGTGGCAAGGATAGGGTGTATGCTCTGTGGACAAGGCTTGAGAGGGACGAGAGACTGCACACTCGGACGAGAAGGAGGAGAAGCAAACGGAACCGAGGTACGTACTTATACGTGGAAACCAAGATGCGATACCCATCTTGGCGAACCGCACTAGACAATATTTGCGGGGTAATCGTTACACGGGGTCAATATTTGCAAGTGGCTGCAGACTACTTCACTTGGTCGGCAGGCGACAAAGTGAGGGGTCAAGGATGGATGAAGGGAAGCTGACATCGCGGGTGTTTCTCGGTCGGGCCGGTCTTCTCGCTGCTTAGCCCTTAGATTTTGCTCGCGTCCTCAAACGAGCAAGCGCTTTCAGGTGGGATCAAAGAAACCTCGACTAGCCGATTCATAATACATAGAAGAACCCTTAATGAGAGAGCAACCTATGGTGTTCGGAGTCAGACGACTTACATTTCATTGTAAGCTATCAGGACACTCAAGCCGACGCCATCTCAAATGGCTGAATACTGGCTTCCCGGCAGGTAGACCCCCTGGAGACCTACCATTGTTGATGGTATATGAGACGGTCGTTGCTACGTAGTTCCCTAGCCTGGCAGCAGGTACATTCGTGCCTGGGCCACGGCTTTTTAAGAGTAGGAGCGATAATTTATAAGGGGAGTCCTGACGGGGGTCACCTGCTGCTGGTACCGTAATAGTCCATACTATGATGGTATGATAAAAGTCGAACGTCCCTGTTGTGGCTGCCAAACTCGGCGGCACCTGAAGCCGGCGAGGGCGGCCTCAACCGCTCGGCCGTTGGCCATCTCACACCCTTCTTCCCCACCAGACCATCCAGTTTGGATGCTCTGGCTAGCACACACCTTCTGATGCCTTCCGGGCCATAATGTCGTTGGTATTGCTGGACGTCTTCTCTCCTTCTGGACTCGTCTATATCAGTCCTAGGTGCGCTGAGCCTCTATTGGTAATCATCAACTACATCAGGTCAGTCACTACGTCAAGATGTACAGGCTCAAGCCACACAAAGAGATGATCGTCAAAGCATGCGTGGATGAGCACTTGCACTTCGGCAACGTGGTCACCTCGGCAACGTGGCTTGCAGGATTTAATGTGCATACCAAACCTTGGCTATTCGCGAACTTGCCTTATGCCCCAATTTGAACAGCGGTCAAAATACTGCAGTTTGTAATGATGGCACAAAAAGAAGATACATAATACATCCAACTGTTTCCAGATGCCTAGCCGATCGACTGGGTACAGAGGCATGCCCTACAGTACCAGGGTTCAAAGTCATATGAAGACAGAGAGCCACCCTCGACTTCAACACTACTACTGTAACAGCAGAGCTTGATAGTATAGTATGGATACTCCGCACTTTCCCGACTTCCTATCTCGTAGGCTGTGTAGTTATAAATGACAATGGTATAGAATAGGTAGCGATCGGCCAGTGGGCAGAAAGGTGTCACATTCAGCTACCCACGCTTGTATACGCCACGACTGGCTATATCTGTTAGTGTGCATTCCGCTTTCATTCGGCTCATTTGACCAACGCGACAAACGGCCGGTTCAGGGACCCAAATTTTTGTGTACGATAAATACATGATACTTTGAAGTGATAACCAGACGTTGCCGTATGGGTCTGGCATCATGCCGGCATGTAGCGGGTTGTTCACCCTGGAACCCTCTGGG
Source organism: Tolypocladium cylindrosporum (assembly GCA_024340765.1). NCBI lineage: Eukaryota > Fungi > Ascomycota > Sordariomycetes > Hypocreales > Ophiocordycipitaceae > Tolypocladium > Tolypocladium cylindrosporum. The sequence continues at coordinate 11,732 of JALHCC010001353.1, read as the reverse complement.
GCTGGCACCTGTTACCTTATCGAGACAGTCACGTTAGCCACACCGTTATCTCAAAGCCGTAGCGGATGAACAGTACTCTCTTTTCTCAGTCTTAACTGTTACTGTATTCCCGACTAAGGATGCCGAGAAAAGCCTAAATCTTTTACCCGTAGGCTGCGCCTCTGTGGGCCAGCTTCCGTCGCCCAAGGGAATGCCCTTTTGCTTCTAGAACGGGAAGAAGGTCCGTAGCCTCTACTGGTCAATAGGTCTTGCTGATGCGGGGCTGCCGAGTCAGTGCCATCTATCCAGGTCAGAATTTCGGAAGGTGGCTGAACCCAAAGTGATTTTCGGCACTTACTAGCGCGCGCCAGTGCTCTTGGTGCTCGTATCGTTCCTGTTGAGAACTTGGCTCTCGTCATTAGCCATTCAAGTATGCTTCTTGCCACAGACAAGTCGATCAGACGAACTCTATCTGGCGCTAAGATGCGGAGAAAATTAGTTAATAAACCAGCTCTTTGTCCTGGTGAATTCTACCCCGGCCCACGATTCCGGCAGTCACTGCCACGGCTGCGCCAGTATCCCTCGTTCGTTTGATAGCCGTCTGATTGTTGTTGGTCTCCCTCCAAATGGCAGACGATCAGCAGCCGAACTGGCCCTGCATAGCGGAACACCCGGTCCGCTCCTCGGAGAACGTCCAGTATCTCAACGATGACGAGATCAAACAGTTTCTCGACGACCTCGACCATAATGGCGAAGGGTACATCGAATACAACGATGTCGAGCGAAAGCTTGACCATGCTCACGATGAACTCGTCCCGAGACCAGGCGCGCATCATATCATCAAGCGCGGACACGACACCCACGACGACCGCGCCCGCCATGTATTTCTACGCGGCATGATGGCCTCCGATGCTCAGCGTATTCCCCGTGATGAGTTCGCCCAGCTGGTCCGCGAGTGGAAAATCCCTTCCCTTCAGCAATCCAAGAAAGAGGAGGAGAAGGAGAAGAGCTACTTCAAGCGCCTGCCCGGCTGGCGAAGGATCCGCGCTTACTGGGCCGTCCACGGCCCCGATGTTTGCTTCGTCGGCCTTGTCGTTGCCATGCAACTGGCTTTTGGAATCTGGCAGCTCGTCAAGTACCAGACCACTCCCAAGTACCGCGCCGCCTTTGGCTGGGGCGTTGTCATGGCCAAGACGTGTGCCGGTGCCTTGTATCCAACCTTCTTCTTCCTCATACTCAGCATGTCGCGATATTTCTCTACTTGGCTGAGAAGGTCATATCCCATCTCGCGCTTCTTCAATTGGGGTCTCTCTCAAGAGTTCCATATCTACATCTCCTGCGTTGCCATACTCCTCGCGACCTTGCATTCTCTCGGCCACCTGACGGGCTCTTTCATTCACGGTAGCGACCCCGCGAACGATGACGGGGTTGCCGAGCTGCTGGGCCCGGATGCGGTCCCGCGCTCCTACGCTGACTACGTTCGCTCTCTGCCCGGCTTCACTGGAATCACTGGCCTTGGCCTCTTCTATATCCTCTCCTTGCTGAGTATCCCCCAGGTCCGCAGGTGGAATTACGAGGTCTTCCAGCTAGCCCACCTGTTGATGTTCCCCATCATCGGCCTGATGATGGCTCACGGCACTGCTGCTCTGCTGCAGTGGCCCATGTTCGGCTATTTCCTCGCCTTCCCAACTCTCTTGGTTCTGGTCGAGCGAGTAGTACGCGTTTCCTTAGGCTCCCATCGCATCAAGGCCACCATGAAGGTTTTGGACGGCGAGACGGTTGAGATCAAGGCCGTTATTCCTAGCGAGCGGTTTTGGAATTACAAGGCTGGCCAGTATATTTTCCTACAAGTCCCCAAGATCAGCTTCTTTCAATGGCATCCTTTCACCGTCTCATTCTGCCGCGGTAGAAATATGATGGTACATATCAAGACAGATGGGGACTGGACCGGCAGACTCCGCAAATTGGGCGGCGAATCAGGTGAATCCGAGATCGAGGTCGGAATAAATGGACCCTTCGGTGCGCCAGCGCAGCGCTTCTACGAATTCAAACACTCTGTCATTATCGGTGGCGGAATTGGAGTTACCCCCTTTTCGGGCATTCTCGCCGATCTACAGTATAACGATGATTTGGACCACGGCGGCCCTAGCCACGAGCGGGGTGGGCCTCGCCAGGACTTGAACGACGCGGCTACCGCTTTGGAGCAGAACTTAGCTAAGAATAATACCGAGAAGGGAACTGAGAACGATAGGGGGCTCTTGCAACCTGCCAACGAACGCGATGTCGTCGGCTCCAGTCTCAACAATAGCAGGAAGCCTCAGCCCCGCGATTCACGCACCTTTTCCGACGACTTCCGCCGTGTCGATTTCCACTGGATGGTCCGCGACCGCAACTACCTGATGTGGCTGTCCGATTTGCTCAACGAAGTTTTCCTTAGCCAGAAGTGGCATCGTGAGCAGGAGGAGCACCCACACCTCGACATCCGTATCAACACTCACGTCACTGCAAAGCGCAACAGCATTGTCACCCACGTCTACCGTTGGCTTCTTGAGATGCACCGCACCGAGGAACATCCCGCCTCACCATTGACAGGCCTGCTGAACCCCACGCACTTCGGGCGGCCCGACTTTGACAAGATCCTCAACGAGCACTACGAAGAGATGCATAGGTTCGGCACCAGTAGGAGACGGCAGACTGAGGAGAAGACGACTGACAGCAATATCGAACCCTATAAGGAGGATGAAGAACTCAAGGTGGGCGTCTTCTATTGCGGCGCGCCTATTGTGGGTGAGATTCTGGCGGATAAGTGCAGAGAGCTTACCATCCGGGGCCGAAATGATGGAAGTAAAATTGAGTATCACTTTATGATGGAAGTGTTTGACTAGATGGATAAGATCATACAATGCGCTGGCCTTTCCGACATATGACCCTGACCTCTGTTTTATTGACATGTAGACAAATCGAAGTCATATGGGAGGGGGGAACAGACTAAGCAACTTGAAGCCATTTAACTCCTCGCTCCGAAACATCAGCTTGGTGCTCGCCCGCCTCGTACTTCTCAGAAAATCCAGCCGCTTCGACTTGCACCTGTGCTCAATCCTCCTGGGCTTCGTTCTGCGAGCACATGGCGCCCCTTCCAAGAAGTACTCCCTTTTGACGATGAGATCCGAGCATTCTCTACTGCTGGTCCGTCTCGGATCCCACGCTTGTCGCCTCGCCGGCGTGCAGTTCTTGAAGCCTCGGCCGCTCACTGCATAGTTGGATATCCCCCACTTAACATGGGCTCTGTGGCTATCGCCCGCAGCCAGGCAAAGAGCACCGAGAAGAGCAAGTTCTAAGGTTGTCCTATCCAAAGCGTGTCCGCAAACTCTATGATGATGTCATGCAAAGTTGACGGACATGCCACGACCTCCTGGATGGGCCGTGTAAATGCACAAATTTGTCCGAAACGTGAGCATGGCATGGCAATTGGGGGAGCATGTTGCGCTGTAGCCAGTGATCGTTGCTGCCTTCTACGTTTCTGTTGGTGTGAGATGGCATAACCGTATCAGCCACATCCCTTAGAACGGGGCCATATAACGATAGCCGGCTTCACATTCAAGGAGCCCACAATAGATAGACCCAATTAGGGGCAAACCAGTGGTAGCTAGAGAACCATAAATATGCAGCCCTTCCTGCCCTGTCTCACAGACTAGAAGGGCATGCTTGCAGCAATATAACGGTTTCCACCGACAGTTTCCGATCTTGTACTCCCAAGAAAAGGGGCTTGGCGTCGGCTGAGTAAGAATGCTGGGATTAACAAGGTTGCTTACGCTCGCTTCTCATTACATTTTGCGATTGGAAGGATTGCGCTATTATTTGCTTACGGCGCGTCATGCCTCATTTCAATTCCAGGCCAACCTTCGTATTCCTATGAGGCAATACGGAGTGGACAAGACTAATACCACTAGAGTAAAACCTTTTTGTGATGCGTTTATACTTCGCTGGCCAAGTTCTCCTTTCCATTTGCGCGCACAGGCAGACGATCTACTTGGCTCAGGACCATCTGGCCTCCTGTGATCGCAGGTGTTGCTCTGGACATCCGCCATCAGTGACCACCGCCAGAACAATGGCAGTCCACTGCACACATACAACTTTCCGCTTGATATGTACACTTTTCTGCTGCTTAATCCTCACATTGACAGCTCGGATTGACCATGGTGTTCGATCAACAGGTCCCTTCAACGGGACGGGGTCAATTGACCATGGAATGGGGTCTTTTGGACACTCAACTCTCCCCCATATTCGCAAGCAAGTTTCAAAATCCTCGTTACACTTGGGTTCTCGGCCGTGGGAAAGATTCAGCGTTAACAAAAGTTACTCCCCAGACCTGGCGCATGGCAGCCCGAAGACTACGAGAAACACCACCATTTACTCCTGCGCGTCACGGCGCACGTGGACTCACAGCCCCGGCAGGCTCTAGCGCCAGCAGTCCAGGAGCTCAAGACATTCATTGAGACAAACCCACGCGCGTATATGTACTTTGTGCAAATGTTTGACGAGATTCCGTGGAGATGGCCATACTGGTGGGATATTGGCGGCAAACCCCAGATCCGTGACTACAACCACCTGCTGCAAATCCTGAACCACATCGTGACGACAGCGCCGGATGTCGCTTCAGTCGGTGTGCCAATCATTGTCATTCTTGCTTATCCCATGGGTACTGCGAGGTAGTATTGTTGCTGATAAAGCCACGTACCCCCACACAGGCTGCTAACACTGACTGTAGCGGTCACGCCGCATTCTTGGATCCTGAGGTCAACAAGAAATTGAAGAATGTCCTCAATGCATGGGGCAAATATTTGCAGGTGCGATAAAAGAGCAGACTTGGTCTGATGAACGACCGGATAATTGACCTCAACGACAGACTTCTGCGTCCAGATATGTGCTCGAGGCGGACGACCACAGCTGGTTTGGAAAACCTGCCTTGGCAGCCTTGGAAAAGACCGCGAATGCCCCATATAATACTTCTCGAAAGTTTGGGGAGTTATACGTGTGTGATCCAAACGCCAAATACTATGGGTATCGGTCTTGGGACGGTAAGCCTCAACCTCTAAACTCAATGACTTTGGAAGGGCTGGCTAACGCTAATCATGCCACAGACTTCTTCACACGCAAATTCCGCAATGGGGTGCGTCCCGTGGAGAGCCCCCACGATGATAATGTGATTGTCAATTCGTGTGAGGCAAGAGCAATAGGTATTCAGAGCGGAATCAAGCTGAGAGACCAGTTCTTCATTAAAGGCCAGGCTTATTCCGTCTCTGATATGCTCTCCCATGACGCGGCATCAGCTCATTTCGCTGGAGGTACGGTCTATCAAGCATTTCTCTCCCCGCTATCGTACCACCGCTGGCATGCGCCCGTCTCTGGAAAAGTTCGCCGTGCCTTCTTGGTGGAGGGCACATACTTCAGCATGCCCTTGTACCAGGGTGTTGGGGACAGAAATGTTACCAACATCAACCCAGTCGGGTTGGAGCAATCACAGGCCTATCTCAGTGCAATGGCCGCACGAGCTGTAATCGTCATCGAAGCTGATAACCCTCGACTTGGTTTGGTGGCTTTTATTGCGATTGGAATGGATGAAGTGAGCTCCTGTGAAATAACTGTCAAGAAGGGGCAGCACATCACCAAGGGACAAGAGATCGGCATGTTCCATTTTGGCGGCTCTAGCTACTGCCTGCTCTTTGAAGAGGGAGTGAAGCTCATTGACTTTCCCACTATAGGAAACGCATCGGCACCAAACGTACCCTTGAATAGTAAATTGGCGGTAGTAGCAAGATAGAAGCGGGCGAGCTCGACTCGGAACAGACGCCGGAGCGCTGTATACATCAACAAACATTCTGTCCCTCAATATCACTTTCTTCGTGACCATGTGGCACGAGACTAAGGATAGGTCCAAGCAAGTACATGTAGAGACGAGAGAGAGACTGTGTTGTTGCAGCCTCTTACCTTTGGAAGACCTAAGAGCACCTTTGTCCCTAATTGTAGTTTTGAAAACTAGGAAACTAGTGAAATTATTGCGTCGATGTCGGATAATTTGATTGCTATAGTAAAGCCCGAGGTTCCCCGCGCTTCAATACAAGCAAAGCCACAGCACATCTGAATGCAATCACCTCATCCCACACGGATACGGACGAATCTTAAGGGCACTCGAGTTCAAGCTAGAAATGGAAAAATTTACAACATCTGTGCCCCTGTATCGCAGTCTACTGCGGAATTGATATCTTGCACATGGCGTCTAGTGAAAATGAGGATGATGCGACAGTCGACCTCTCCACGGATGCCTTCAAAATCACGGGATTAGAGTCATCCCCAACAGGGTTGTTGGGAAGCTGCTACAGTAGAGGAGTGCCAAGACAGGCCGTGCCGATGCATGAACGCATAACTACGAGTACTGCGTGGTTGTGGAACTTCAAAGATTACGTGAGATGGCCTATTGGGCAACTTTCTTGACAAAACTTTCCCCTCATACCAGATCGGTTGCCTGCCTCCATGTCTTTTGCATCCGAACATTTGCCTCAATAATCCATTTGACTAGGACCAGACTCGACGTTGCAGACAATAGAACATTTCATCAGCACATAGCCCTCACCCTTCTCCCTTGCTGTATTTTCAACAAGCCATGACGACTTCTCGACCAATCACCGACTTCAACTGTCTCACATTTGACTGCTATGGGACCCTCGTGGACTGGGAGGGTGGCATATATGAGGCACTGGCACCCATTTACAACCAGCTGCCCGACTCTCACCCAATGCGCAATGACAGGCTGGGTTTGCTGAGATCCTTTATCAACCACGAGGGCACAGTGCAGCGCGCCAACCCCAAGGAGCTCTACAGCAAGGTACTAGGCGCTACCTACGGCAAGCTGGCGGAGGACCTTGGTGTCAAGGCCTCTGAGGAGGACAAGGCGAAGTTCGGAGCGGGTATTGGCGACTGGCCCGTCTTCCCAGACACGCTGGACGCACTGGAGCGCTTGCATAAGCACTACAAACTGGTGATCCTATCCAATGTGGATCGGGAGTCATTTGGACGCACTCTGGCTAAGCAGCTGGTTGGGATTGACTTCGACGCCATCTATACAGCAGAGGAGATTGGGTCGTACAAGCCGGACCCGCGCAACTTTGCTTACCTCATTGAGCACTGCGAGAAGGACTTGGGCGTCACAAAAGACAAGATAATCCACACGGCGCAGGCTCTGCCGCACGACCATGTCCCAGCCAACGCCGCAGGGCTGGCCAGTGCGTGGATCGAGCGTGGAGAAGTTTTCCCGAGTGCCATGGGAGGAGACTTGAAGGACTGGGAGGACAAGGTGTCATACTCTTGGCGGCTCAAGAATATGGGGGCCATGGCCGATGAGGTTGACAACAGTGTGCAACAGGCTGCAATGGTCAAGCCGTCAGCGTGATAGTGATGTTACTAAGTACGAAGTACAAGAGATGACTTGCGGTACTCTGACGTCACTGCATATCAAGCACAAATGCTGTTAACCTTTGTCGGTTTGGATCTTGCTGAAAATAATCTGAGAACTGGAACGTGCTCAAGATGAGTTCGTACTTCGGTCAACAGCCATTGTCATCGGCGGTACCCAAACTCGGCACGTGCAGTAGCGATCGACCAACACCCCCTCCCTTACGTGTATCCCATCCCATCAACCTTACTTCTAAACATACCTTGGAGCCAGATCTTCACATACCCCGGGCTCTAAAGCCACTCAGAGGAAATGGGGAACGGAAACTCGAAACAGCTCCAGGCTCAAGTTCCATCGGCCACCTACAAGGCATTCCGCCTTCCCCTCTCATTCAACCTGTACCAAGAGAGGTCCTGGGGCAAAATCCGACTGCATCTCGGAGAGGACCGGTCACATCCGATATACCTGTTCAGCATGGCTAGTGGCTGGTATGGCTACCTGTTCATCCACAGTGGCCCAACTGCCGATGCGCCGCCATTGGCATCTGCGTGCAACTTCGGCAAGGTGCGCCCCCACACCGCTATAACGCCTCCCGCCTTCGAACCAGGTATGCCACCCATACAAAGCCATTTCGACATGGTGTCTTGGGGAAAGGACGTCTACAGCTTCGAGGTTCCTATTGGAACGGGACTGGAAGATCGGTTGATAATTTCGAATGGTGGAGGAGCTCGAGGGACGAGATCCGCGCACTGGGGGAGCAGGGGCATGGATGGAAACTACTGCGGTCGAGTGGAGACGAGATCCTTGCTGTTTGGGCTGACGCTTCTCTGAGTATGAGCAAGACTGCACGTTTCCAGTATATGAACACAGGGGCAAGCGGTGCTCTAGGGCAGGCATGGGCTCTGATGGCCGTCCTGACGTTTGTGAGGCTGTGGCAGAAGATGATGCAGCGCAATATAGCTGTCGCAGTACATGTGTGAGCTACCCTTGTTTTCTTCTCGTTCACGGGTCTTTTTGCAGACGGAATTGGTGGTAGGGTTGAGGCATGTCCTTTCAAGGGGCAGATTAAATTTTGTACAGTTCTGTGATATACTCCAGAGCATAAATGTATTCGAGTTGTAGCATCTGTGGCTCGTTAAAACTTACTTTGGCGGGGAAGGAAGACACCCCACGACAGTGGCGGTGCCAGGGGCCCAGACCCCGTTTGCATGTATATAAGGGACAAGCTTGCCTATCGAGCCTGAGGGCACGCACTGCAGAATTAACAAGCCTACGGACGCCCTTTCTTCCCCGATGCGTCACTAAGATGGGTAACAGACGAGTGAAAATGAGATGAACAGCCTCCCTTGGTCCTGAGACTACGAGCACCTCCTAGCAGCATCAGTACCATCTGTACAGATAGTTCGTGAGAGTCAATTCCCCATCTGAGTGATTGCTGATGCCCGAGACTATCGTGCGTGTTTCTCGAGATGTGCAACTAGTGTCCTTGGGTGTGCGTGTTTCCCTCCATCAAATTACGTCACTTCGGACCGACACTATGAAAATCACGTCACAATCTGCAAGGAGTAATACGACAGAGCAGCGCCAGCTTCCCCACTCGCTCTGCCACCTGTGGCCTGTCAGCTGCAGGAATCTTCAGCGCAAGCCAAGGTTCAGTGGGGGTAAGATTAAAGATTGACATGTGCCCGTATCCTTCTCCGTATTCTGACGATGTAAGAACAGGAGGAAGGGGCAGATTCTAACCCGGATCTACAGTCTTTGAATCTTATCTGACGTAGTCCGATCGTGTTACATGACTCCATTAAGCCACGACTGCGGCCGGTGTTTATGCCAAGGACTTGGCAAGCCTCGACGAGGTTCAACGAACGACCTGCGCCCCAAAGTTCGTAGGACCTGCATCTACGAGGAACTTTGCACATTCCCGTTAAAAGTATCCTTGCACTCATTGAAGGGCATCAAAGCGGCACCATGCAAAATAATGATATCCTATTAGGCGACGTGCCGCGCTTTGTACATGTTTTGAAATATTGGTAAATACTCAGTCTAATAGGGACCTATGAGTCAAATATGCTCGGCTTCAAGCCAGCTATAGAAGGTTGGGCAGCTGCTGTCGGCCTAATAAGGCTGGACCGAGCCAAGAGGCGACCCCTGCACCCATAAGCCTGCTTCGGTGTTTCACGTAAGACTCAGACGGATCACTGCATTGCAGGTTAGTCTACAACAAATGTTCATTTGCTCCATTGGGCAGGCCTTGCCTTCTCTCAGGCAAGCCTTGAGCGAACTCGTGCCATTTCATTCAATTTTTGGTTTGAGGGAGGGGAGCCTGAATTGGAATTATGCCATCACATACTTAATCCATGTACCGAAGCTGAGTTTTTCCGCAGAGCCCATCTTCCTCGTGACAGGTCCTCCCTTCACAGACTCCCATCCTGCATCGGGCCAAACACTATCGCTATGAGCGTGGCCCGAATCCCGTCAAATTCGTGATCAATTTATGTATCTCTTTATGACTCTTCCTTGATCTTGTGTCTGCCTAGGGAGCCTGGAAAAGGGATTCCTTTTATCCTCGCAGCTGTCCCTTATCCATCTGTTGCCCCTATTTATTGTTGGCTGCTGTGTGTGTTAGTGGCGTCAGGCTTCAATTGTAGTCCCTAGCAGCCCCTATTGACCTCGAGTCATCAATCCAACGACGCGTCATTCTTCTAAGGAAGAATGCCCCTAGCCATCGTCTTTGAATACAGACCTACGAGTCATCAATACAATGTGGCTGCTAACAGTGCTGCCTAGGGGCTGCCTCGTCAACCGGTCTATCCGACAACAGCATGGCTGGGGTATTGAAGTATTTCGTGCTGATTGGGCTTATTGCGGAGAGCATTAACAGATCTAGGAGCGGAGAAGGATATGAGACACGTTTCATGTGATAATCCAAGGCAAACGTGGAGAAGCACGGTCTCGGAATATCCAAGCACACCCCTCCGAGGGTTATATCCAACTGCAACACAAGCCGTAGCAGTTGCTCAGTGGCATTACGACGATTGTTTAGTCAACAGGGCAGCGTAGCTCAGCTCTCACCTTAAATTGGCTTTCGAAGGATGTTAATAACAACTGCAATACAAGTACATTAAGGGTGTTCCGGCGACAGGGGCGGGGATTGCGTTTAGGCAGCAAGTGTCCACTGGATACTACCCAGCCAGGGGAAGGGGTGCGAGGAGCCCGCCCATTGCGGCTCGCCGGAGTCTGCAGCAGCGACATAGAAGCCTACAGGCTGGGCGGCATGTAACTGGAATTCCGCCGCGTAGCCGAACGCTTAGACAATAACACTACATACGGCGGACTGCTGGTTAGTTTGTGCCAAAACACATTTTGGTACTTTTTTTTAATGCGTATACGGTAGGCGTGAATTTGCGAATATTTACTAAAGGAGTCGTAGACCCGTATTGCTAGATATAGCTAACTTATCGTGCATAGAGTATGCATAGAGTATTGCTAGTATTGCTTATTGCTAGCCTTACCTAGGTAGTATTGCTGGCCTTGTTGCCCCGACCTGCTGGCGCTGCTAGCGCTGCCTTTGCTACTATGACTTGTTACTATTGAGTGCGCCGTAATGAGTGCGCTAAGTGCGCTATATTGAGTGCGCTGTGTTGAGTGCGCTGAGTGCGCTGTGGAGAGTGCGCTGTGTTGTGCGCTGTGTTGTGCGCTGTGTTGAGTGCGCTGTGTTGTGCGCTGTATTACGTGCGCTATGGAGAGTGCGCTATGGAGAGTGCGCTGTGTTGAGTGCGCTGTGTTGAGTGCGCTATGTTGAGTGCGCTATAGGTAGGTAGGTAGGTAGGTATGCTATATTAAATACGCCAAGTACCTACGCTATAGTGTAGGTACGTTGTGTTGAGTGCGCTGAGTGCGCTGTAAAAAGCGCGCTGAGTGCGCTATAGTGAGTACGTGAGTGCGATATTATATATACGTAGGTAAATGTGCATAACGAGATGAGTTGGGGGGCACCGGGGGGTGCCCAGTTGCCAAAAAGTGTTGGCACAAACTAACCAGCAGTCCGCCGTACTACAGAGCTAGCCTGCGAGGAGCCACAGGGACGTGCCGCATCATGCATGGGCTGGATGATGCGAAAAGCGACAGCGGAAAAGTCCCCGAATCTCCCCCTAGAGGAACAGCCTTCATGTTGCTCAAAAGAAAGAACTATTAGACCTAACGTAGGTGCATAGCGAGTGGGCCATCACACCGAGTGGGCCACCTTCACCACTTTGGCAGAGCTCAACCCTTCTGACGCGTTTTTCTCAACAACCAGTCATGG